>KB692669.1:0-12808 GCA_000349165.1 Anopheles christyi | reverse complement strand
CAATCGGGCGTGTTGCTAGTTTAGCCAGCCGATTGCTGCACCGCGAATCGGTGCGTTCGTTCTGTCTCTTCTTTCTCGCATTGCCACTGCACCATCGCTTCAAGGGCCCGAAATGTGCAGAAAGGCAACGTGCGGGAGGTAAAAGAAATAGGGAGAAATGGTAGGGGAGAGCAAGGCCAACACACACACACACACACACACACACACACACACACATACAGTCACACTGCCCTGCGGTGGCTATTTAGCTGTTAAGTAACCGTACGCACTGAAATCAGCACTCACATTGTGCACGAGAATGATACGAGAGTGGCACAGTATAGAACACCAAGTGAGCGCAAAATTGTTCATCTTCTATAGGAAAACAGTTGCCTTCCCCATTAGAGGACATTCAGCCATTTAAGGGCGTATCTACCCGTGAACGAGCTGGCCACGGAAACTGGTTTACCGCGCTTAACACCTTTCACAGCCGGACATACAATCTATACATTATTGGCGCACTCAGGCAGGTCCTTCAGGCATGGGATCATTTTCTACCGCAGTTCTTCGCCACTTTCCGTAATAGACCACTACAGATTTTGCATAATCCGAGCCCTGCACCCTAAATCACCCACACTAAGCCACGACGCCTGCCGGCATCGGTAATGCCGAGAACGTTTTAATTATCTTACTTTCCTACCGCACAATTAGCTGGAACTTGTTTCGTCGCTGTCGTCTAGATCTTTCTCTGCCCTCGGCATATCTTGGCTAAACACGATAAAGCGCTATTTAACAATCGCAGAGCAAGACCAAACCACTCATTACGTCGTCCAAACTTTTACTTCCTGAACCTATTGTTGGTTGGCTAAAGTGACCACCGTATTAATAAAAAAAACCGGGCCAAGGATCTGGGGTTGGTAACGGTACAGTTCAAGATCGTCCATGAGATGTGGTCGAATTTCTCAAGTCAAGCGTGCATGAACCGTACAAGATCGACGGTCGACGTTAAGCAAGTGTCGAAAAGTGCAATCAAGCGTGAGGTGTTGAAGATCGCATCATCGGGAGGAAAGTCTCCATCCCACTGTGTCCTGCTTGGGGCAATCGGTTTCATTTTGCTTTTCTCAAGGTCATTGGCTGGCACCGATGTGTAAGTGTTTAACGAAATGGTCAGTTGGTCAGTGCCTAATTATTTCCAATAAAAAACCGCCGCCCAGTTTTATCGAGTGGAAAAAGAGTGTGTTGCAATACAAAAATGGACTCCCTGGACACACTGATGGTACTTTGGCGCTTCGCAATGTGTATTCCCCCACAATTTAATCTCAAGCAGAGCACACCTTACTGCTCTACAGCGCATAAAACAAAAGTTCATCGTCGTTTCGGTGGACCCTTCATTTTAACGTCTTCAAACGTCTGTGTGAACAAGGACAGCAGTTTACAACATACCTCTTCACGAACGGAAGCGCACCGACAAGATCGATAAAAAAACACGTTGCAGCAGAATCACAAACATGGTGTCTGCGATATCCTTCAACAGTCGCATGCCGACCGGATGTGATGTTAAAATTCGAATGCATGGCTCGGAAAACGCATGGTTGGTTATTTATATCTTTTACGCTCCAAAAGCGATGCACATGGTGTTGCCACAGCCACGGGAGAGTACGATGACCGTTCGGATCGATTTGTTTTGGTGGTGATTTTAAATGTGTTCCACTGTTATCAAAATAGTTATGGTTTTCATGTTACCAAACTATTTCAAAATGATTTACCTTGAGGCATGAAACGATTGTCACGCGTATTGCACGAAAGCGCCTAAATGTATGCAACTTGTAACAGAGATCTTTGTGGTCGTCATTTTTTTCATAACTCGTCTCTCTTTCTTCTATCCCCCTTATTCCTCTACAGCCTCTTACATTCTGCCCTGCCGACGAAATGATCCCGAGATCAACAAGTGCATCCGGAATTCGCTCAACTTTGTCAAACCGTACGTTGCCCGAGGTTTGCCCGAGCTCAAGACACCACCGCTCGAGCCACTGCGCATTGAGGAGCTGGCAATGGAAAACAATGCCGGTGCAGTACGGATAAAGGCCCTGTTCACGGACATTGTTGCGCAGGGTGCGGGCAACTACACCATCAAGGAGGTGCGCAGCGATCTGAAGAAGCTGCGCATCGACATGAGCATCGCCATTCCGCGAGTGGAGACGCGCGGCAAGTACGAGGTGATCGGTAATGTCCTGCTACTACCGGTGCGATCGAATGGCGAGTTTTGGACGGAGTTCAGTAAGTAGTAAAGAGAGGCAAGTAGCAAAACGGAATGGTGACATTTATTTGTTTTCCGGGTTTCCTCCCGCATTTGTCTTTGCAGCGGACATCACCGCCATTGCCAAGATCTATGGTAAAGCAATCGAACGGGACGGTGAGTCGTTCATGGGCATCGAGAAGATCAACGTTGACTTTACGATGAAGAACGCCCGATTCAAGGTGAAGGACCATGTCAACACGCAGAACGTGCTGGGTAAGTGTTCGTTCGTTTTCCCTTTCACTTCCGCTGGCACTGAGCCTTTTGCTAACACACGTACCGGTACGCACATTGTACTTGCAGGTGAGGCGATCAATCAGTTCCTCAACCAGAATGCTAACGAGCTGATCCAGGAGATGAGACCGGCGGCTTCCCAGAGCATCGGCAAGCTGTTCCGGAAGTTCTTGAACGATGCCTTCACCAACCTGCCGACGCGGTTGTGGCTGCTGGACGACTAGGTTTGGCGCCGGAAAAAATGTTCTCCCATCGTAGCATTAGCATTCGTTCGTAAAGCATAGGTGATACACACAGTAATAGTTTTAAGGATCGCGCGCAATGTGCTGTGCCAACTGTAACGCCGGAACTCACGATTACCATTCGTGTGCTTTATTTTTCGAAACAAAGACAAACAAACAAACAAAAAAGCAATTAGTAGAAAGTAAGTCGACGACAATAAAATAGTAAATTCAAATCTTTGATCGTTATTTGATCCCACACGAAACCATCGCGCACATAGTTTAAGTGTAAAAGAGTGACAAAGACAAACATGTACAATGGCGTACAAAAAATGGCTCCCACTTGCAGGGAGCGCAACATGCAATCCAACTAAAAAGCACAACAACTTTAGATCATGTTTTTTTGTGAAACATTTTTCTTTAAAAAAAAATAACATAAACAAAACGCGAAAGACACAAAAGTGGACGCGATCATTTTCCTAGAAATTAAGGTGTAAATACTTCGTCGTGATCAAAGCAAAGCGTAGCTGCAGAAGCAATATTCAAACACACAAAACCACAATTTAATAAAGCGAAATTCTAACGTAATATCCAAAGCGTACGGTTGAACTAGATGGACTGAGATGTTTAACGAGTAGTAACACAAATTAAAAGTATTTTCAAAGCCTATACAATCACTTTAAATAAGGCCCTTCTAGGAGCTTATGTCGAAAAAAAGGAATTTTTCCACTAAAATGTTATCGTATTGCGATCTCAAGGAAAAAACGAACGTCTCATTCATCTCAACGAAACTAGCAGCCCACAGATTTCTTACGCATCTTCTCGTGCGTGATTCTGATTTTATAATGGACTTTTAATTCTCTCTTCACCTTGCCGCCTCAATGCATCGACCCTTGGCATCATTGGCCCCCTTGATCGATCCTTGCGTCTACGTTTACCCTACATTCACTGCGCATAACAAGTGTGTCCACTGTCGCACAATCAGTACCCGCCGCTAGGTTCGGTCGGACGGCGTAATTAGCTACGTCGAACGCTTCGCTTCGAACTGTTCCACTTCGGTGGCCTCTCTGGCCAGTGTAAGGAGGACTAATTTTTCGCTCAAATTTATTGTTTCCGCCGCAATGGGGCTTATCAGGTATACGGTACGGTTCAGGCGACGACTTCTGGCGCCTTCGATTCACTAGGGCATGCAACAACACCAGGCGCCCTCCCTGAATAGCCCCCCCAAAACCTCATTCCTCGGCCAGCCGGGTGGTGGCTCGAGTATCGTGATCTATTTTTGAGCGATCGAATTGGAACGAAAGTGAAAAATTGTTTCCACCGGAGCGACTCATATCTCCCCAGCAGGCGACCAAACGACGCCGGACCTTGTTTATTTTTAGCCTCATCTCAGTGAAGTGCATGCTGTGAATATGTGTGTGTTGATGCATCTTCCCAGCTATCGAAGCTCCGGTTCAACGTAACGATCGATTGTTGGCGGCCTAGCGCAGCCCGTTCCAGTTTGCACCGGCTCGAAGCTGCCAGACCACTAGCCAGATGTGACGGCGTGTGGATCGAGAGCGAACCGACTAGGGACCCGCTTGGACGTTGGCGGCGAACCAATCTAAGAAGGAAGAGTCACGCGTGCCGACCGCCCTCGAACGGGCCCCGATTGTTCTGGACAAGCAGTGTGGCAAAGGGCTTCCGACAAGGGGTTTGCTCTTATCGCCGTGGAAAAAAGGTTGCAATGAAACGATTCGGTTAGCGATACTGGCTGACGTTGGTAATAATTATGTGATGGTAATGTAATGTTTGTTTGTCGCACGGATGCCTTCCAGAGACGTTTGAGGGCCATTTTGCCACTTGGATTTAAAAGCTGAACGAATGGGCGACTGCTCAATTCAGTGTCCTTCAAATTAGTAACATGTTTCCTACACGAGTCATTCGCCTTTGACTATCATTTTTTGAATCTTTTGTGCTATCTGCAAATTCTAATTTAGAATTTACAAACACTAAAGTCTTCAGCCCCAACACAGCTTGTGAACAAAACGTGCAGTAGCGCACGTAATCAAAAACATAAACATATAAACACACTGTAGTGCCGAAGGTCACCACTCCCGATTAGTCTGCGCATATTATTTCAACCCGAAAATTACCCCGCACCAAACATACTAAGACATCACCCTGGCAGGAGCTCAACGATCATGCCCACACTAATTTTGCGCAATAATTTTGCAATCACTGACCGCCAACCAGCAACCACACATACCACCCGAATGGCATCGTACCACGGGGCCCTCCAAATGGCGATAATGTTAATTGCCGTGCAATCGTTGCAGTGCGAGTAATTTATTAACAGTCAAATTGCTACGTCGTGTAGATCGGTATGGGGTTTGCTGAAACTTCCCAAAACGGGGACCAAAGCATGCTCTGTTCCGGGGCTTCAGTGCTGATAACGACGTTTGGGAGACACAATCGAGGTTTCGCTGTCATCCCAGTCCGGGTCTACTTTTCCGGGTGGTCATCTTCGATTCATTCATGCGTTGCTCTAACGCAGTCGAGTACTAAAGCGTGAGAAAATAGTCTAAAACGTAGCGGAATGCAGGGCAGAACCTTTCTATTTCTGTATTGGTGGTATGATTTATTGGGAAGTTGTTTTTTTTTTTTTTTGTTACATGAAATTTGATACGCTATCCAGAAAATTGATTGTAAAAGAACAAAAAAACTCTTCGAAAAACCGTTTTAACAGCGCTTGATTTTCACAAAACAAACATCCAGTCTATCCCAATAGTTTTCCAATTGTCCAATGGCTTGGGGGTTACTAGCCAGCTAACATCAACTTCTAATTAATCATAAAAACACCATCATAAATCCACTCGTAACGTAATCGTGCCGATATTACTTCCTTCCCTCACTATCAGCAATCAGTTTGCTCTAAAAATAAAGAACCATCCACAACCATTCAAACGAACTGTAAAGTCCCATCACGAGCAAAAGCAAAACAAAATTAAATACTGTCCCAAAGACAGGCGACATACCGTCGTCTTGTGCTTCGTTTGGCAGCCCGGCAGCCGCAGCACTATCAGCAAGTTGGGCGCTACAATCAAACGTGCTTCACGTGAAAAAAAAACCTTCGCAACCTTTTGGCCTTGCGTAAGTTTGCTGTTCAAACTCAGCAAAACGATTCTACGTATATATGTAATACACGATTTTGCAAAAGAACTCCAAAAACTCACCCTAAAGCTCGCATTACTAGTGTGGAGAGCTGATTACGTGGGAAGGGGAAATGTTAGAGAACTTTTTTTACTGCAAAGTTTTGTAAGATTTGAAAAATGAATGACAACCTTTTTAGGATTGTTGCATCATCTTTCGGCTCCGTTACACACCGTTGTTGCTAGACGAGATTGGGCGAACGTAGGAAGGCGGTGATACAGGAATGCCAAAAATGTCCTGTGTGGTTTTTTATTCTTGGTTTTATTGTTTGACTGTAATTGTATATTGAGAGATTTAATCAACTAATAGCCCGGGGATGCCCGATGGTCTAATGGCTAGACGCGCTGGCCCCTGTAAAAGTCGGACAAAGTTCAATTCTCATCTGGACTGTGTCATCCCGAAGAAAAGATTGACTATTCGGCTACGTGATAAAAGTAAGTATAGTAAGCCTATTTAATGCCGACTCTTGCTGTCGCGATACTTAATACATTCCGCGTGTCGACTGCAGGACTATCAATCGTTAAAGACGCGTGGCTCCATTACGAGGGGTTGCTTATCAGACGCACCTTATATCAACAATGGTTATGCTGCCTTATATTTAGCTAGTCCCGTGATTTCATTTCACCTACAGCCTATGGAATGGTGTACTATCCATCACGTTTGCCCTCTCGGGTTAAGGAATTCATAACTAATAATACCTACTGCTTTCAACTGATATGTTGTAATGTAGTGATAGTATAAAAGCTGGTTTGCTGACCAAACAAGGATAGAAAAATATCAATATAAATACCAAGCGGAGGACAGCCCTGTTAGAACATGTGTTCCTTTTTGCTCAATATTAGTAATGATTCATGAGTAACATTTTTAAGGTTATAATCTATAAGGCGTTAAATGGATTTAAATATTTAATAATTTATATTTCCATGTGCGTAAGTAAGTCCTCGTACCTACCCACTGTGCCGTTGATAACGCTACGTACCTCTCGCGCACACCGCTTCAATTTGATCAATTCGTAGCGACGAGCGCACACACAAAACACACACGCGCATACTTCAAGCCATCCTCGACAGCTCGAGCTGATAGGCGGTAGCGCACATCTTCCCTGTGAGTTGCCAGATTCCAGCGCGATCAGTCCCTTCGCAGACAACGACCGAACATCCTCCCGTGCCCAGAGTCGTGGTGCTCTCCGTCTCGCCGTCTCGCTCTCTCTCTCTCTCTCTCTCCCTCTTGCTCCCGTCATTACGCGAAACAGTGTTTGGCGCAGTGTCCTTTCATTTTATTTTTTTTTATCCCTTCCCATCGCTGTGTCCTTAAGGTGATCGATCGTGCTCAGATCTCCTGCACAAACAAGTGTTTTGCTGTTACCAATAAAAATAAATGCTGCTCACTGTGTAATTAAACGTCTATAGTCAAACGGTATTGCAACCTAGGAAAAAGCTAGCATCATTTTTCTGTCACTGTACCGGAACAAACGGTGATTATTGTGCGCCCCGGGGGTAGCAAACGGGCCTCTCCACACGGTTCGAACTCGATCAGTTTCGGTTCAGTGCCAGCTCCCAACACCAGCAACAGTGCATGTGCGCGCGTGTGTGTGTATGTGCGACCGCTTCTTTGTCCGCAATTCGCGATTCTACCGTGCGCGAGGAAAGTTGTAAGCCGCCGTATCGACGACGACGGTTCCACTGATTGGACGACCCGGTCCGGAGCTTCGACAGGGAGAGCACCTAGAAGTTATCAATATCGATAGGGCATCAGCATCGTGTGCAACACAAGGTGTAGCGCTTGTTAGAGGCACACAGGCAAAAACGAAAAGAAGATGCTAAATCCCGTGCTAGGTGCCGTGTCAGCATTCTGACCCAATCGACGATAGAGCGACGTCGGTCTGTGTGGTACCCGGTCCTGTTGGCGTGCAGTTGGCTAGTAGTGTTTGTGTCCTTGGTGTCCTCATTTTATTTCGTCCGTCCCTTGAAACGGAGTGTGGTGGTGTATTACACTAGGAGTGATTGCTTGCGAACGTTTGATAGGACGTTTGATTCCGCACAGTGTAAGTGAGACGGTGCACTACTATCCTGAGATTGAAACAAGAAAAGGAAGCAAGAAAGAGAGCCGTGATCTATACAAGCTTATCGACAGTATTGATTGCATCCATTCCCGGACAACGTTCTTAGTGCGTGAACCAGTGTGTGAGCTTTCCATACAGCAAGGTGTACGAGATTAGTGAACGGCGAACAGATTTACCAACTTCTCAAATAAGAAAAAAGGCTAACAGAGAAAAAAAACCGCACACACCCACACGAAACGATGGCGTTAGACTTCACCCGACGACAGTGGCTGACACTGATGATTATGGGCCTGGCCGATTTTTGCAATGCCATCTGCGTAAGCTTACAGGCACCATTCTTCCCTAACGAGGTACGTAGAACGAACGCGGAAGTGATCCTGGTAGACAGTGACCTTCTGGTCCTATTCTCGGAACCGATTTTGTAAACACTATGTTGTGTAAATACTAAACAGTAAATGTAAATAACGTAAATAAGACAAACAATAACATGCACTTTGCGTCACCTTTAATGTTTTGCAGTGTAGCGTAGTGTCTTCTTACAGTGTACAAAAGACTAGCTCTAGCTTACTAGATTTGTACTAAAAACAAAAGAAGTACTAAAACACTGACAATGCAAAAATACCAGTTTGCAAAAATAAACTAGCTTCTCTCTATCTGTTGCTTTTCATGGCCATGTTTTCTTGTCCATTCACGGAGGCAGAACACATGAAATCAAGAATTGGATCAGAGTTACAAAAATTGATAAACAAGCGTACGTCTATGATTCATCGTCGTCTGGTTTGTATGTTTGAATTGAAGCCCTCGGTGCCACAGTAAGCCCAGCCAAGCATGATGCTAGCTTTTCCCGGGTGCAAAAAATGCCCACCAATGGCGCAAAGGTGTTGAAGGGTGGCGCTGAGAATGGATCATATTTCACAAACGCTCGAATGACACCGACACCGTTATCTAACCGTGTTTGTGGTGGATAGGCCATGATAGACGCACTGTTTATTGATTGCTTTCCAGCCTACTCCGATGCATCACGCAAATGTTCGAGAAAATATTTCATTTCCTGATCACACACACACATATATACTCATACACATTTACCTTTAAATCTCTCCCCTCTACAGGCAGAATCGAAAGGTGCCACCGCGACCGAGTACGGGCTCGTGTTTGGCATCTTCGAGCTGGTGGTATTCATCATCTCGCCCCTCTACGGCCAGTACATCAACCGTATCGGGCCGAAAGTATTATTCAACAGTGGCATCTTTACCACCGGCACCTCGGCCATCCTGTTCGGGCTGCTGGATCGCGTGCCCGGCCACGTGCCCTTCATTACGCTCGCGTTCACGATACGCATCGTCGAGGCGCTTGGAAATGCAGCCTTCCTGACCGCTTCCTTTGCAATCATCGCTAAAGAGTTCCCGAACAATGTGGCCACCACGTTTGCCTCCCTGGAGACGTGCTTTGGCCTAGGGTTGATCGTTGGCCCGATGGTCGGTGGAGCACTGTACACGGTTGGTGGATACTATCTGCCGTTCGTCGTACTAGGGTCAGCACTGTTTGTGACCGCCATCTTAACACTCTGCATTCTACCGAAGCACCCGAACGAACAGCAACCAAACAGGGAAAAGTCGGCATCGCTCCTGACCGTCCTCAAGATCCCAGGAGTGGTGGTGTGTGCGTTGGCCATCAGTGCGACCAGTGCATCGATCGGGTTTCTAAGTGCCACCATGGAGCCACATTTGCGACAGTTTGATCTCAGCCCCATCTTGCTTGGTAAGAATATGGATGAAGGGATATGCTGGTGCTCCTAAAACTAGGCAATGCGCATAGCAAAATCTTGCCTTGCACTACAGTACTGCATGATTTGCTCACATACACTTTCCTCGATTGCAGGTGTCGTGTTTGTTATTAACGGAGGAGTGTACGCGCTGACCGCACCGATCTGGGGCTGGGGTGTCGACAAGTTCCTAAGCCCGAAAGTTGTCTCCGCGGCAGGCTGCTTCCTTGTCGTCGGAGGGTTCTGCATGGTTGGACCCGCATCATTCATCCCACTAGAAACGTATGAAGCACTTTTTTTATTACTAGCTTACCACGATCACTTGAATTTGATCCATTTCGCTTGCTCCTCTCCGCAGGAACCTTACATACGTTATTATTGGACTGGTGCTACATGGACTAGGGATTGCTGCGGTGCTTGTTTCCAGCTTCACAGACGCTCTCAATATCTCAATGTACGTAAACACCACAAGCAATCATGTTTATCATTGGCAATTTCCCTGACAACCTTTTGCCTTCTTACAGCAAAAAGGGACTGCCGGACAGTATTGAAACGTACGGACTGATTTCGGGACTATGGACGTCTACGTTTGCGTTCGGCGCATTCGTTGGACCGTCCGTCAGTGGGCTGCTGTTCGATGCGATCGGATTCCGCGCCTCGACCGTGTTTATCATCGGGCTGCAGCTGGTGGTCGGCACCATTACCATACTGTTCCTCTGCTTCGAACGTTCCCCGGCACCGTACAAGGAGATCTCATCCGTCGAGTCGCTCATCAAACCAGCCACCAGCTCACATGACGGTGATTCGCACAATGAAAGTGGCGCTAGCCGTACCAGCAGCCTTGACATCACCTACCGAGGGTAAGTTGCGCGTGACGTAGGATGAATTAGCAAGAATCTTACGATTTTTTTTTCCAATATAAATAATCTCATCTCTTCCCGTTTCTCATCCTTGCAGCAACAAGTCGGGATTCTCTGGCAGTCAGAGCTCGCTCATCGGGTCTTGGCGCCCTTCGGTAAACAATCTGCTAATCAGCAACAGCTATCAAAGTAAACAAGGACACTGGGCACGTTCCGTCACGGAGTAAGTAGTTGCGTAGGGGTCAACAAAATAAAAACTCCTCTCATGGGTCATGGGCATTGCCTGTAAATTAGTAACCCGTTTGATTTGGGTCGTTCCTTTTGACAGGCTGGAGACGAATAGTGGCACACAGTACGGGACGCACTACGGAAGTTTCGACGCTCGGCCCGGTTATCATGATACAATGGCCTAAACAGTACCCTGTGCATCGCTGCGACCTATGTACTGGTCACTTCATGCTGCCAGCTCAAACGCTAGTGACCTTGCGGATCGGTATTCTCTGCTTTCTGCTGCTGCTGTCCCGTTCACCCAGCGCACTCTATACCTGCCAAAAGACAACCAGCTTAACTAGTTGTAACTACCTCTTCCGCGAGTCTGTAAATGTAACGGACAGACTTCTTTCGTCGTCACTTACGCTATGACACGACGGCTCACACACTATACTCTCTTCTGTCCAGAGGTCTAACGAAGCATGAGAGAAAGAGCCCTGGAACAGTAGCGCCACGCCAATATCCCAACTCAATACTCAGTGTGGATATTAGATCGCTTTTTCCCTAGGTTATATGCAACACAAACATTTCCAGATACTCAACAGATAACTTCAACGAAAGACTAACCCTTCTTTGACAGATGATGGACCTTAAAACACAAAACAGACTGTTGGCAGGCTTCAACAGATCCCAAGTGCCACGATAAGGTTATACAAATTGGCCTCATCTGTACACCCGTTCGAACGATATTCGTTTACGAACCATAATTTTAAATGCAATCCCTTCCAACGCTATCCCATGTCTCACGAACAAGCTCGCTTCTGCCCCTGACTCTTGACCTGTCAAGATCGCCAGTGGCATCCGACCATCCATCCAGCGTTTGCGGAAGACGCGCTACGGCCCAAAAGATGGACCCGCAAGCTGCACTGTGACGCGAACGAATCGTCACGATCCAGGGTGAGAAGCGAGTGTCGGAAATAATCCAGCATTATGTGTGATGTTGATAAGTTTTGTGTGGTGTGAAATGAGAGTATGTTAGATAAGGCATGTGAGCAAACACACAAGTAGAAAGGAAATAAAATATTGTATTTATAATCAACAGACAACGCAGCGTACAGTGGGTAGGTTTTGATGCGTACGAGTGGGGGTGTGCTGATCGGTAGCATTTGCAGAGGTGTGCGTTCGTTGAAAGGTCTCTGGCCACGGTAAGATGTTCCGACTTGTGCAAGAACGAACATACACCGCAAACTAGATCACTTTCTTTCTCTTCTTTGAATGTTGTCTCAGCACAAATAGCGTTGCGTAGTAATGATTCCGATGACGACGTATCGTACAATGGTGATGCTAACAATGATGATATTGTGCATTGTCATACAGTTACAAACAATCTTATCGAAAGTTTACATATTGTAATTCTAACAGCATCCTGATCCAGCTCGATCACGATTCATTCATTTCCGTACTGATAGAATTTATAACAAATTACTTAAATAATGGCATCATTAAAGCCGCGGATTGAAAAGAGAGCATTGAGATTACCAACTGCCAAACAATCTGCTTTAATGTTTTATGTTTGCATTGAAACGGTTAATTTTTTATTTTTTTTTTTTCATTTTCAATTACGTTTTTATAAATATTTTTTTAAATATTTTACCAAAATTTAATTTTGACCAGATTTGGCATTTTGAGCTGCATTTAACCGTTTCTACAATTTTTTTTTCTAAAAAAAGTTTTGTTTCCAAAATTGTATTTTGACCCGATTTGGCATTTGCAGCTACAATTAGCCGCTTTAAGTTTTAAAATTTAAATTTCACGAAAAAGCGCCATCTACATCTCAGTTTTAGAAACGTACCATGGATGCGCGCTTTCGCCCTGACATACAGTATGTGACAAAATGTAATAAACACCTTAATTTTCCTAACTAAATAAGCACATAAGAAGTAAAATGAAACATAATATGTTCGTGGAAATAGTAATTTACACGCTTAT
>KB692658.1:0-12758 GCA_000349165.1 Anopheles christyi | reverse complement strand
CAGTACAAAACAGCGCAGCACACTGCAAAGTAGGCAGAACAGGAGGAGGAGCAGAAGGAGGAGGAATAAGAAGCAGAAGCATTTAAGGATAAGCATTTGTTCGGGTAAAACGGAAAAGTTTTTCTGCACTTCCTGTTGAGAATTTTTCTTACGTTTCGTACGAAAAATTCCATGTATGCGGAAATTGTTTCGACTTTGCCCTACCAAATCCTTTTTTCCAGTGCAGATATTCCTTACTTCACCGCCCCCTCCTGCCTACCCAGTGTCATTTTTCTCTTCATTCCACGGGTGGTTGAGATGGTGGGGAGGGTAGAGTGAAAATCTGCGGCCATTTTGATCCTGGCTGCTTCAGCAGAATTGTAAAGATTTATCTCTTGTTTCCTGATGGGATTCAAATAGTATTGCACTGCATTCTAATAAGATTTTCGTTTTATTCTTCTGCGTGTTGGTTCCGTAGTATGTGTAGTGTGTAAGTTAGCCATAGTGAAAAAAGGGAAGACGAAAAAAAGAAAAACGGTTGAAAAATCAAAGCAGGCGAGAGGCTCGCAAAAATTGTGCAGACTAGATTATTTTACCTCCTAGTGCAGACGGCAACTACAGTTTGCTCCACATTCCACGGGTGTGCTTGACAGATTATGCAATCATTCGAACCGTTGGTTTGCTTAGTGGTAGCAAGTTCAACAGTGGCACCCAGTACGGACTTACCGTAAGTGTCCATTCCGTACCTACCGAAGGTACCCGTGCGTGTGTTTATTTATGTGCGTGTGTGTGTAGATGTGAGCAGGGCTCTAGCAGTGGAATTATCTGTACAAAATCGGCCCAGTGTCCCCAATACTGCTGGCTAGTAGAATAAGGTTAAGAGGAAAAAGTAAAACACTGTGAAAACTCACTGGCTCTACATTGCGACCGAACAGGGTGCATCTTATAAGGGGTGCATGTGGGGACACTGCAGGCACCGTGCAGAGAAAGGTTTACAAACGCGATTCTAGTTTAATTGAACGAAACACGAGGGACCTGTTTTGCAATGGTCACCGAAAATGGTACACAGGTAAGTGGTTGAAGGGGGTTTTTAAAGTATTTTTTTTTCATTTTTTTTTACTGAAATTGCAAAAGAGGAAGTATACTGTAGCTCAATCTTGTTGGAAGAATAAAACATCAACTGTAGTAATAAGAAAAAAGCCGAAAGCGAAAATTTTCTCCCAGGAATTAAGCCATCGATGCCGCAGAGCGATCGATATTCTATCATGGTCGCTGTCGGCACGTTCCTGTGCTGGTAGTGGTGTGTGACTGCTAGTGTGCATACGCCACATGCTAGAATGAGAGCGAGAGAGCGTTTTTCAAACGGTAGAGAGACCGAGACGGGAAAGGAACAAGCTAAAAATTCGTAGAAAATCGAAAGAGAAGCATACGAAAGAGAAGGACAAAGATGCAGCAAAGTGTAGCCGTGCGGAGCGGAAAAAGGATATAATGGAAAACCACATCTCGCACGGAAAAGAAACACGTATAGAGAGGGCTGGGGTTGATGATGTAGATTTCTGCTAAGGGATGGAGAATGCTGCACACCACCCTTTGTAGCCTGAGTGTATTTTGCGACTGTGTGGCATGGCATGTCCGGCACACCAGACCTTGTGCACAGCTTTCCGTTCTATCGTGCTTGCACAACAGGGCGACAGCTCATACCGGAAATAAATAGAGCAGCACCGTTGGAAAGGCAAACCAACAGTTTTCTTTTTGGGGGAAGGTGTTGTAGTACAACTACCACCCTGGCGGCTTTTTTCCTGTACACACAAAAACGGTCTGACCAGGACGACCGGAACTGGCACGCACACAATGTTGCGCACGGGCCAGGATACGGGACGGTGTATACGTACACACCCATACATGCTTTTCCGAGCATTTCCACTTTTGTGCCATTTCGAGCTAAACTTCAAAATGGCAGACTCGCGCGCTATGCACGGAATGTCAAAACTTCAAGGACTTTTTTTGTGTATGTGTGCTCTACGTTCATTCGTCTACCGAGAGTATTTTCAGAACATTTAGCTAAAATGTGCCTTTCACAAAATGGGAAACCTTTAGTTGTAGGTTTTGGTTTCCCCACACTGCTCTCCGGATATCGATTATACGTATGCAAAGTAGGGAGGCAAACAAAGAAGTCAAAAAATTCACCCGCAAATGACCAACCAATGTTAATGATGTTTCTGAAGTTTCTCCTGAAGCAAACATGAAGCCTTTTTTTAACAAAGATAGGGCAAACTTGTCGCTACAGCTCATTAATCACAGTTGTGGGCGGATGGGGTGTGCGAGTTTGTGTTGAAATAGCCCTCTAACGATATGGTAATTTGACATTCGCGCAATGGGTCTAACCTTTTGTAACCGAGACACCAAACCCCGCTGGTAAGGCTTTGGTTTATCCCGAGCAGGCAGCATTGTTTGGGTTTGAGCAGCACACACAATGTTTGGGTGCGGTCGCGCTCAGGGCCGATCATGTTGAAGGTGTTGCTACAACCCTGTGTTAATATGGTGTGACGGCTTATATTACCTAATGGGCTGTAAATCACTTGGATTTGTTGCAATCAATAAACATGTAATTGATGGAAAAACATCATGTGACGTATTGGGCGTATGTTTAGAATGAGCGCTTTAGTTTGGGGGTTTGATGAGCTTTTTTTGGTGCAAATCATTCATTCTGTTAAAGATTTAGAGGAGCACAACAAAAGCATAATAAAAACATTAATTTCATCACAAAAAATCTTCATTTCAAACATTCATAATGCTCTTAAAATCTCATTCCCTTTTTGCTGCTGCTTCCTGCCTTAGAAAACTTGTTTAAAACAGGTTTTTTTTTCTCTACAAACTGTGTTTCGAGATTCCGTAAAGCTGATCTAATCTAACAAATGCCGCTCTTCCGTTTGGAGTTTGTCCAGAAAATGCATTTTGCTGTTTTAATCAGAACATAATGTCAATTGAAAACTAGCAACACTGCACTTGTGCGTGATGCATCAGAATGTACAAACAAAAACACAAAGTTGTCAAACGACTGCCATTCCGTTTGTTCATTAGCCTTTTTAGGGAGATTATTTTTGGCCAAACGCCAAACGAATATAAAACTTCGACTAACTCCAGTTCGCAAGCCAAAAAACAAACCGAAAAAGAAAGAGGGCACACGTAATTTGGCTCATTTGTCAATGTGTGCCGTATGCAATGTTTGTCATGAACGACACACACACAAAAAGCTCCCTATGAATAATGTCCCTTTGCAGAAAATACGAAAGACAAAGTAAAAAAAAAAAACTGTGAACAGTAGATAAAAATATCACCATCGGTTGCCAAGTAGTGTTGCTGTAGTTTTCGCTTCATTTTTAAGCAAGATCAATAGTTTGTCCTTTAGCTACTTTGCCACTTTTATGTGTCGCAATAAAGATTTGATCATGCTCTGACACAGGTACACAGGTCGTATACTGTAGGATCCATTTTCTGGGTACGATTGACCTTTGGCAGCTTATTAAGTAGCCGTAGGGTACTGAAGCATGGCTCACAGTTGGATTACGGTCGGAAATCCGGTACGCTTGGTAGCCCGAACACGTCACAAAATGTCAGATGTAAGGTAGAGCCGCAGGCAGCTACTCCTGTTCCAGACAGCCTGGCGGCGGGCTAGGAATTGTCGGTGATAACGGTCGGTCAATGGTTTGGGCAACATAGCATGTGTGTTGGCATGATGTAATGGTAATGGATCTCCTGCCCTCTAATCCAGTCCGTGGACAGTACCTACTCTCCTAACGATCATGTTTGATGACGTACTTTGAACGAAGCTCGAACATTAGGACGCACCAGAACCAACAAAATATAGTTATTTTCCTCATTATTTTTTTTTCTCCCGTGTCTGCCGAAAACCTCAAGCGAATCAGCCGAAGGCAATTTCGTAGGCCTTGCGCTAGTGGGCCGGTACGTAGTTTCTTGGGAAGAAAAAAAAAAAAAGGTATATACTGCATTATGACATCGAGGAAACACGGATCGATTCCGTGTGCCTTTTGGGTTGCGAGAAAAGGAGAGGCCCCCCCTGTGGGCCGAGTGGGCACGACTATAAGCACAGTCAGTTCGTCGACGGCACATCTCGGACGTGCCACGGTTCCATTCGGTAACTGGAAGCCTTTGGAGATTGATGAATACAAGCATCTTAAGCAAGTTTATGTGAATCTGTGTATGAGTGTGTGTGTGTGTGTGCTAAGGACATTTGCAGTGCTTGGTTGACTGCAAAGCTGATTCAGTTCTGTGAAGACATTTAGTGCAATGTGGTGAAATGGTTGCGAAGAAAACGCATTCAGCGTGTTGAGCGTTCTGAAACAAACTAAAGATCAAAAAGTGTTAACAAAATAAATTTTAATCCTTTTACGATCATGACGGTAACTTTAAACACTAACAAAAGATGGTTTAATCATACCTTTAAAAATTTTTGTTTAAAACATTAAAAAGAACAGCTTGATGTCATTGGTGTGATTTCACAATCCTTACTAATATCAAGTACCACAAATAGGTTTGGCTGGTTACTGCTAGTTTTCAACTTTTAAAATCAATTTAAGCTTTATTAGTTTAACTTTTCTTAGCTGTACTTCCGTACTGATTTTTGCACCTATTTTTCTCTGCCTGTAATCTTTTCAGTCTGATGGAAACACATCGTTCTTGCGCGCTGCAAGAGCAGGCAACCTGGAGAAAGTGTTGGAACACTTAAAAAATAACATTGACATTAATACTTGCAATGCGGTAAGTACCAAGCTTCTTCACATTTAAAGGGCATTTCCTTCGCTGTTGTGAAATTGTGGCCACCGTACTTCGACCACCTCTCAACCCCTCAACAATCGTGCCTGCTTTCTGGAACTATCATCAAAGAAGCTGCAGTGAACGAAAAAACAAAACAAAAAGTTCAATGGTGCAAAAACGTTGTAGGTAACATTTTTCCGCCAGATGTCACCACAGTCGCCGAGTCCTTTCGCTCTTTTCGCAGTGAATTTCAACTCCGTCAGCTGGCGGTTAGTGCGCATGAACCTCGCGGTTCGTCGCGTTTGAACAAAAGCAGAGGGGAAAGTGACAGTTTCAGTTTCCCTATTTTCGAACTACATCCCAATGCGCAGGACAGTGCTTGACGCTCGGATCGGGCTTGCGTATGCTGCTGTGTATCGCGAGAGAGACCGCGTATGCGAAATCGTCGAGGGGAGGACGCCGGGACGAATGGCACACGAGGTGGACGACGGTGGCCGATAAATACTAGACGCGAGATAGCCAAGCGTCTACCGATGGCGGCAGTGTGTGCGCGTGTGTTAGGTTATGGTTCAATGTTGAATTCTCGTGAAAGTGAAAGTCATCGACAGCAAGGAGCTGGGGTGATTGCAGGGCGTTTGGTGAAAGTCGTCGGAGATGGTGGGCTTCGTTTTATTTAGAATCAACAAATTGCCTACTTATGCGCAGGGATTGTTTTTTTTTGTGTGTGCCTTCTTTAACTCTACTACGTGAACAGTGAACGACAATAGTGTGTGTGTTGGTTATGTGCTAGTGTACGATATGTTGAGGTGGTTGGTGTAATCGAAAGTGATTTAAAGTTGATTCGTAGTGCTGTGTGTTAATTTCGTGTGATGTTTTTTTTTCTACCTTCTCTTCTTCTTCTTCTTCTTCTTTGCGAATCATTAATGCAACACAAACCAGAATGGCTTGAACGCACTGCATCTAGCGTCGAAGGATGGTCATGTTGCCGTGGTGACGGAACTGTTGGCCCGCGGTGCCACAGTTGATGCCGCCACGAAGAAGGGCAACACTGCGCTGCACATCGCTTCGCTCGCCGGCCAGGAGGACGTGGTGAAGCTGCTGATCAAGCACAATGCTTCCGTTAACGTGCAGTCGCAGAATGGCTTTACGCCGCTGTACATGGCCGCACAGGAGAACCACGACTCGGTCGTTCGGCTGCTGCTGTCGAACGGTGCCAACCAGAGCCTTGCGACTGAGGATGGGTTCACGCCGCTGGCCGTCGCCATGCAGCAGGGACACGATAAGGTGGTGGCGGTACTGCTGGAAAGCGATACCAGGGGCAAGGTGCGTCTGCCCGCACTGCACATTGCCGCCAAGAAGGATGATGTTAAAGCTGCAACATTGCTACTAGAGGTACGTGTGATATGATTGTTGTTTTGGCTTCCGGTCCAACTCTTAACACATTAGGCAACTGTTTGATGAAGATAAAAAAAATCCATTTCCATTAACTGAAACGCTTACGAAACTTCGTTTTTCTATCCCGTGTTTATCAGAATGATCATAATCCTGACGTTACGTCCAAGTCAGGCTTTACGCCACTGCACATCGCATCGCATTACGGCAACGAGGCGATGGCCAATCTGCTCATCCAGAAGGGTGCGGATGTGAACTACGCCGCCAAGCATAATATTAGCCCGCTGCACGTCGCTGCCAAGTGGGGCAAAACCAACATGGTAGCGCTGCTGCTCGAGAAGGGCGCCAGCATCGAGAGCAAGACACGGGACGGCCTAACGCCGCTCCACTGTGCTGCACGCTCCGGACACGAGCAGGTGGTCGACATGCTGCTCGAACGCGGTGCACCGATCAGCTCGAAGACGAAGAACGGACTGGCGCCGCTGCATATGGCCGCCCAGGGTGAGCATGTGGATGCGGCTCGCATACTGCTGTACCATCGGGCGCCAGTCGATGAAGTGACCGTCGACTATCTGACGGCGTTGCACGTAGCCGCTCACTGTGGGCATGTGCGCGTCGCCAAGCTGCTGCTCGATCGCAATGCGGATGCAAACGCGCGTGCCCTGAACGGGTTCACGCCGCTACACATTGCCTGCAAGAAGAATCGCATCAAGGTGGTGGAGCTGCTGCTGAAGCATGGCGCTAGCATTAGTGCCACGACCGAGAGTGGTTTGACGCCGCTGCATGTCGCTTCGTTCATGGGATGCATGAACATCGTCATCTATCTGCTGCAGCACGATGCCAGCCCGGATGTACCGACGGTGCGCGGTGAAACACCGCTACATCTTGCGGCCAGAGCCAATCAGGTGAGTAGATGGGGTAGGACACAACGAGGATGTGATCCGGAGCGGCATTGTAGGTCGCTTTCGTGAAGAACTTATCTGTAACATCTGCATTCCACTTTCCAGACCGATATTATTCGTATTTTGCTGCGTAACGGTGCGCAGGTGGATGCACGCGCCCGGGAACAGCAAACACCGCTGCACATTGCATCGCGCCTGGGTAACGTCGATATTGTGATGCTGCTACTACAGCACGGTGCCCAGGTCGATGCCGTCACGAAGGATATGTACACCGCACTGCACATCGCTGCCAAGGAGGGCCAGGATGAGGTAAAAAATCTCGTTGCTAAAAAGCTTATGGATCACATTGATACGGTCTATCTGATGCAGTTGTTCTGGATACGGCATCAGGAGTATTTTATTTAGAGAGAGCGAGAGAGAGAGAGAGGGAGGGAATGAGACAGAGGTAGAGGGAGGACAAAACATTGAATCGAGGTATGTAGGACAGTTACAGAGCGAAGGGCATATGACAATAATGTGGTGCTACAAGGGTAAATCATGCAGAAGCTGTGTGTACTCTACAACGTAAAGTTGGAAGCTTTAATCGACATATCACATTAAGTACAGTAGTGATGTTTGTGTATAAAAAGAAGTGCTGGGCCTACATGATTTAGTTTTACTTAACATATCGACCGAGCAATCGCACAACGACCGCTTTAAGCGACGGACAAAACGACGTACGGCGTACCATCCAGAGTAGCACGTCTGCATCTTGTAACTGTGACAGGTTACTGTTAAATGTTTTGTTTTATGTTTAAGCTTCTTTACTGGTTATGATTATTATTATTTTATTATGATTCTTTTAAAAGATGTGGAATAAAGCTAAAGTGCAAAGTTTACTTTCCACACACGGGGAGGAATGGGCGCTAGTAACGCACCTTGCACCCACACACGGTGGAAAGAAAACAAACCATAGGCTGGAACGCATTTCCGTTATTATTTCGTTACTTTTTTTTATTCCAAGATTTGTGACTTAAGGTGTCCGTAAAGAAAGGTTTCGTTTGGTGCAAAGAGAAATGAACAGTAAGGAATATTAGGCACTGCAAACGGTAGGTTTTTGAAGAAACGTTCACTATCACAAATGCAGGTAGAGCGAGTGTAGTGTTATGTTTTACTTTTGTTATGTTTGAGTTTTAGTTACTATCACGTTTGTTGGTTAACTGTTTGCGTTTTGTTTGCTTTAAATTAACCGCTTGTTTTTTGTTTTTTTACATAAGAATGCTCCCAAATGTTTTTTGTCTGTTTGCAATTTTACACCGGTTGCACTAGAGCTGAACCAGCAGCCCACCGTTTAATGCTGAATGTGAATCAGCGCAGTGGGTGTGGTTTCGTGAGGAAGAAAACGGGATAACATGTTGTTTGGCTGTGTGCGTGTATGTGTGTTCTAAAACAAAACCTCTCCAATGTTCTACCTCACCACAGGTTGCCGGTGTTTTGTTGGACAACGGTGCCCAGATTGATGCAACCACCAAGAAGGGTTTTACACCGTTGCATCTGACAGCGAAGTACGGACACATGAAGGTGGCCGAGCTGCTGCTGGAGAAGAACGCACCGGTCGATGCGCAGGGTAAGAATGGTGTAACGCCACTGCACGTCGCCAGCCATTACGACCATCAGAACGTCGCAATGTTGCTGCTGGAGAAGGGCGCAAGCCCGCACGCTACCGCCAAGAACGGTCACACACCGTTGCACATTGCGGCGCGCAAGAACCAGATAGACATAGCCAACACGCTGCTAAAGTACGAGGCGCAGGCCAACGCGGAGAGCAAGGCCGGATTTACGCCGCTGCACCTGAGCGCCCAGGAGGGCCACACCGAGATGTCCGGACTGCTGCTAGAGCATAAGGCCAATCCGGACCATCAGGCGCGCAACGGGCTGACGCCGATGCATCTCTGCGCCCAGGAGGATCGGGTGAGCGTGGCGCAGGTGCTGGTAAAGCACGGTGCCAACATGCAGGCCGCGACCAAGGCGGGCTACACGCCGCTGCACGTCGCGTCCCACTTTGGCCAGGCAAACATGGTGCGCTATCTGATAGAGCAGAACGTCGATGTTAATGCTTCCACCGGCATCGGCTACACGCCATTGCATCAAGCTTCGCAGCAAGGACACTGCCACATTGTTAACATTTTGCTGGAGAATCAAGCTGACCCTAATGCTATTACAAATGTAAGTCATTGCTCATTGCTAGGCTGCCTGAGACGATGTGCGTATAATGTGTTGTTCCCCTTTTGCACGTACTTCACAGAATGGACAAACATCGCTGAAGATTGCACAAAAGTTGGGCTACATTAGTGTGCTCGATTCGCTGAAATCGGTGACGGACTCGATGGCCACACCGGAACAACCGCCATCGGAAGAGAAGTATCGTGTTGTCGCACCGGAAGCGATGCACGAAACCTTTATGTCTGATTCCGAAGAGGAAGGAGGTATGTCGAGTGGTTTAACCTTGCATCAACGTACCGCCACTTACCGCCTACGTTTTCCCTTCTCCTCCTTCTCCTCTACTTTGCAGGTGAAGATACTGTATTGTCTGATCAACCGTACCGCTACCTGACGGTCGATGAGATGAAGTCGCTCGGTGACGACTCGCTGCCGATCGATGTGACCCGTGACGAGCGAATGGACTCTAACAAGATGGTTCAGAGTACCGATTCGCATCAGTTCCCGCCGACGGCGCTGGAAGATTCGATCAGCCCACAGCATGCGTCGATGGTACAGTCCGGCATTTCGACGGCCGATTTTACTGACAACATCAACATTGAGCGTCATTCACACGTAGGGTAGGTTGCGACCGTGGTAGGATGACACTAACGGCTTACTAACCTAACACACACGTTGCATTTACTTTCCTGCTTACCTTACTAATCTAACATATACGCGCGCGGGTGACTGGATGTATTCAATGTGTATTTCAACCTTCCACAGAAAGCTTCACTGGAAGAAGTAAGTTGCATTAGACAAGTCATTCATTACCTAGTTTTTCTAGCCTTTTTGTATTGTTATTTTGTTTTGTTATTTAAATTATGGTTCCATTTACCACCGTTACCGAGGTTCCAATACTAATGAATTGTTTGTTTGGGTTTTGTTTCGATAGTTTCTTAGTTTCCTTCCTGGTCGATGCACGCGGTGGTGCGATGCGGGGCTGTCGCCACAGTGGTGTGCGCATCATCGTACCCGCTCGCTCGGCCGCACAGCCGACGCGCATCACGTGCCGCTACGTAAAGCCGCAGCGTACCATGCATCCACCACCGCTGATGGAGGGAGAAGCGCTGGCTAGCCGTGTGCTGGAACTAGGTCCAGTTGGTGCAAAGTTCCTCGGACCCGTCATCATGGAGGTGCCACACTTTGCATCACTGCGCGGCAAGGAGCGTGAAATCGTGATCCTGCGTTCCGACAATGGGGAAACATGGCGCGAACACAACATCGACATGTCGGATGAGATTATACATGATGTGCTGAACGATTGCTTCGAACCAGAAGGTAATGCGCGATGCGATGTAGTGGGATTCAGTGTGCACTAGCTCATATTTGTCTAGGAAACGCCGACATTCTCTGTGGCTGTGTGGCTTTGACTCTTTGCTTTCTTTCGGTTTTACAGATCTGGCACAGCTAGACGAGCTCGGCGGTGGACGCATCTGTCGCTTCGTGACTTACGACTTTCCGCAATACTTTGCGGTAATTTCGCGCATCCGCCAGGAGGTGCACGCAATCGGACCGGAGGGTGGCATGGTGTCGAGCACGGTGGTGCCGCAGGTGCAGGCCGTCTTCCCGCAGGGTGCACTTACGAAGAAGATCAAAGTTGGGCTTCAGGTAAATCTGTTCAAACCACGCAAGGGTGTGGCGCCGGAAAAGTTGCGAAAGATAAGCGTCAACCACGTGCCGAAGAAGAAACGTTTCTCATTGATCTGGTAAAGAGGGAGCGGATCGAACCTCCCGAACCGTCGGTTCGTGCATCGGTTCCACCGAACTGGTTACAGATCAAACATGATCCCAATGCTTGCGCGCGCTTGCGTGCTTACATTCAACGAATAGGCATGGCGATAGATATTGCGCCCACAGTAAACGGCTGTAGCAGGGAGATATGTTTTTGCTTCAAACTCCTAGTATCTATACTGTTTTTATTTTCACTTTCTTATTGAAACAGTTTGCTCAACTCTTTTCCACACACACGCGAGTCAAAGCGCGTCACCTGTTTATGAAATCAAAACTAATTGCATGTAATCTTGTTTCTTATGTTAAAAACTGTCAATTTTTTATTGTAGTTGCTTCTTAAGATATTATCGGTTCTAGTAGTTTTTAATTATAATTACAAGCCTTGCAAAGTGTATTTACATTGGTTAACCTTATAATGGACGGGAAACTTATATGTTGCTGCCCGTATTCGGTTCAGTGATTCTCACTTCTACCATTTGTGTAATTGAATAATTTAAAATCAGCACACTGGCTGTCAATTTTGTTAGATGAAATTGAACAGGAGTTTTCCGAGCTGCTGTAAAGTAAACCAACTGACAGTAATGACGGTCATTCCTTGTACTGATTCATTGGCAAAGGACTGGCGGATGAAAAGCAACACAGTATCAAACCAAGTATTTCTCTTACTATTTTAAACCTTACTACTAACGAATCAACCAAATCAGCTCAGTTTCTACACAACAAGTTTCACATCATATTAACTTAATTCATAACCAGTTATTGCAGAAAACTTATGATAAAACATACATTGACAAGTTTGTAATTGTAGTTCAACGAAGAGAAAATTGCATTACAAAAAAAAAACGGTACAATTACATGTGACATTTGTTAACCTGACAATATGAACAGATTAAAATACGATATGCAGGCTTAATGTATTAAACTTATCTATTTGTATTCAAGTCATTAAATTAATCGTATAGTTCGCCGATAGTGTGAGGTAAACTCAGAACAATTACAGTTAAATTAAACGCCTTCTACGATAAACGAAAGTTTTGCTTAAATTTGTTGCCAAATTTAAATTAAAACTTTTGCTCGATCTACCAAACTATACACGAAAGCGAACAATCACAGCTTAGAGATAGACACAACAAAACAGCAAAGCAACAAAAAAAAAGTCATTGACAATGGTGTTTTTTGTTTGTTTGTTACAGAACGAAAATATCAGAATCTGTCGAAATCGAGAGAAAAATTTCATTTAATGCTACACGAAACTCGTTTACCTGGTTTTACACTAATTTATTACAGCGTAGAAGCAAGCTAACCGACACATTAAAGTATTTGAGTACTGCCAAAGGTAATTATTGTTGTATTAAAATCTCCCACACAGCATCTCCTGCTGGAGATGAACGAAACGAAAGATCTCAAGTGAATCTCGCTTCACTAAAGATGGTCGGGAAGGGAAGTGCGGTCGGATTTTATTGACATTGTCACACTAAACTGAGACAAAGCATTACGCAATCGTTGGTGCAACGTAAGAGAGAGAGAGAGAGAGAGAGAGAGAGAGAGAGTAATTTGCTTTGGAAAAACGATAAACCATCAGTAGGAGAGGAAGGTAAACATCAATCGAATTAAAGGAAATGCAATGTAATCAACTCAAATGTTCGAACTTTTACGATAGCTCATGCAAAAACGATACGATACGATAAAATGTTGAACAAACGAAAAGAAAAAGCCAATCCTAACGCAGGTTAGTGC
>KB692647.1:0-12786 GCA_000349165.1 Anopheles christyi | reverse complement strand
CTTTACAGGAGCCGGCGCGTCATCCATTAGACCACCGGGCTGCCCCCTTAATAAAGTTGTCGATTAATGAATTGTTGGATATTATCTTGTTTTCACTCTATGTTCAACGTTCAATTATCCATTTTTTAATTATGTTATGTAGGCTTACAATAGCTGAACGGCGGAAGAATAAATGCATTCAGCTAAATATAATAATAAATAAAAAAGCAAGTAAAAAACACCACTCATTTTAAGAGATTTATTAAAAAAAACTTCTTCTTTCTTCTGCAAGAAAATTGTCAGTGCCTTCGTTCACGGCACTGCTCGACAAAAGCTTCCCATAGAAACAGTGCCTTCGCCCCGGTCGATCAAAACCGTTTCGCACCGTTGCGCCATCACATCGTTTCGCTTGATGTGACTCGATTTTATCCAGAAAGCTTGTTCACTTTGGTGTTTATTTGCCAATGGCACTCCTGCCCAAATATCTTCACACCCAGCCGCTGCACCGTTCTAGCGTTTGGCGACGCGTTCTAAGCGTTTTCTACCACATCTTTCGCCACTTACAATGGACCTGTTGGCGCGGCACATTGGACGATCCTTCTGCCCTGGAATTGCTTAACGAATGAAGAAATCAGCTACGGCGCACTGGTAAAGGACTGGCGCCGTTAAATGTCGCCTCATCTTCGCACCTCGAAATGAGCTTCAGCAAAGTGACAACTGTGTGTGTGTCTTTCGGTATGTGTTTTCATTTTCGCAAAAATGTGATCATTAATATTCCTTCCCTTCGTTGTCGGTTTACTCTCTCTCTATTTCTCTGTTGGTAGAAGTTACCTTCGCTTTTTTCTAGCACCATCTAGCGACAATTTACCTCACGCTACCGAGGTCGTTAAAAAGTGTAAAATGTCGATCGAGGCCACGCTTCGGTTACGGAATTTTGGGCACGTAGCGGTAGTAAATGAACACCAGAATCCTTCGTTGGCGCTGCCCGGGAATGCGTACACATCATACACACAATGCAATGTCCTTCGCTACCACACCATTGGTAATGCTCGCGAAATGTGAATGTTAATTTTACGAGACGCGAAGAACACATTAAAAAATGTGGTTCTCCAAAATGTTTGCCACCGTCGACAGAACCGTTTTCGACGCAATAATAATGGGGTGTTGGGCGAAGTTGTTGAGAAATGGTGCTGAAAAATGTGTTACAAGCGTTTGAAAGTATAAGGAATACGGCCGTGAAGCAGTGACTATTAGAGCGTTGTTTTCAAGTGCCAAGTAAATGTCATGGTGGTAGGTGGTGGTGGAAGGAAGGAGCATTTTGAATTTCAAAATAAACGAATGAAAACATCTTAAAAATAAGTACAAACAATGTACGTTTTCGCTTTTCAAGATCGAAAATTAGTTTTAAAACTAAAGAAAAATATTAATAAAGTGAAAAGGAAAAAAAAAGTGCAATGATTTGCTAAAATGAAAAAAAAAGAAGCTTAATGAGCTTAACTATACAACATTACAACTTTGATGTCAACGCACTTGCCGTTGCTTCAGAAATAAGCAAAAAAAAACACACTTTGAAAGAAAAAATAAAATAAAAACAAATTGTGATTGGTTTTGGGATGCCAAGCTGAAGCTGCTCACCAGTTGAGTGAACGAGGTGAGAAATGAGGTGAGCCTGAGCAAAAGCATCTCATCGCGATATGAAATGAGAACTCAACGTGAGAATGTAAGTGAGCACAGCTTTCCATGGAGTAGGCGGAGCTATGAGCTAGCCCCTTTTTGTTGTTTTTTTATGAAACGAATGCAATTTTAGATGAAAATGAATAAGAAAAGATGGGTAAAGAATATAAGAAAACAATCTCAAAAAAGTGTTGCTTTGTTGGGTTTCTTCGCCGTGTACAGCTGGTTTGTGTGTAAAGCGGTGTGCGTGCCTTTTGCTACCCTCAACTCCCAATGTGCTCCACGATTTAGTTGGGGAAGCTTTCGATGGAGAAACAGCGCACCACTACCACTACCATCGTGTACTTTTGCACCACACACGGGTGGTGGAACGCTGCTCGGAGAAGTTTCTGTAGCGAGAAGAAGCATAACACGAACATAAAAAAAGGCAAACCACACTCACAAAACCCCCTTTCGAGAAAATTGTTTGTATGGTTCGTTGTTTTTGGCTTTTTTGTTGCTCTCCTCACGGTGACGAAAGAGCACCGTTTTGCGGCAGCCCTCGAATGGCGGCCATGATATGCATTCTCCCTTTGCAGTTTGCTTGCTACCGGCGCACGTAAGCACACGCTCGTACCAAACCGTCGCGCGATAGGAACCGCGAATCCAACGGTGCGAATACGCGAAAAACGAGCGCGTGTGTATAATTTTTCATCCTCGTGGTCGTTGTTGCCGCGTCTCTTTAAGGGTGTGCTTTTGTTTTGGTACTGAAATTTCCACCGATTCAGCGTTAGGGTTTATCTACAAGTGAAGCTTGTTTTAGTCTCTCTGTTGCGGAACATATAAACACAATATAAATAAATGAAATCCGGTTTGACAGATTGTCGGTGCCCGATAGTGGCCGCAGTCGAAAAGCTCCAGTAGGTTTTGTTCCCAAAGTTCTGGAGGAATATGGCTCGCGGATGTGTTGAAACGATTTGCTTTGTTGCCATCGAGTGGTTGAGCTTCTATCAGTGGTGCTTTGTTCTAAACTGAATTTGCGAATTAGGAAGTAGAAAACAAAGCAAAGAAAAAAAAAAGGAAGGCAATATAGTTTCCCTGCTGACGTGTTGAGTGTTAGTGAAGTGAATAGTGAAGAATTGTGTGAAAATTTGGAAAGAAAACAAAAAAATGTTGCTAGGAACGCAAACACATTGCAGTGGCGGTGGTCCAGGAGTGGTTGCAGCCGCTGCAGCTGCAGCACTAGTGGCATCGAAAACGGGAAGCAGTGGGACAGATTTTTCAATCGCCGCCATTATGGCACGCGGTGGTAACAGCTCGAGCCGGGAGCCATCGGAGCGAAGCAGCAGTAAGTTGATCGATGGGACAAATAATTGGTTCTCAAATGACTTGTACAGGTTTAAATTTTAATTGGTAGAGTTTTTAAAATATGCTTGAACATACGAAAAACTTGCTTAATTATGAGTTCAAAGGAATTGCACTTTAGTTCGTTTTAAGAACAGAGTATTAATGAACGCAGTTTAGGCCATCAGAAACTGCATTTGCTATAACGATTAAAAGTAATATTGCTGTAAGGATTCGTTGCGATATTTTGAGTTTTTGTTATAAAAAGACAATTTTACATAAAGTTGATTGAATGATTTATCATACCGTTATTGTATGCATTTATTGGAAAGCGGGCTAAACAAAAGCAAAGTCATTAAAATTAAAATGTTGAAACCCAACTTAGTATGAAGAGAATTCAACAGAAACCAAAAAAGAAAATTTAATATTCAACTTTGTCATCATGTAGCAACCACGCGCTCGCCAATGCGTGAAGAGTGTATTTGTTTAACGCTAGTCACCCCACAAACATTAGTTTTAAACTCTTCGGTTTCGTGTTGAGCGTCACGATTCGACACAGAGTGAAATAAAATCCAATTTGGAGCAATCATCACACAACTCGACACTGAAATGAGTTGTGGCGAACGGGAGCTCCGAAAAAAAAATAAACAAAAATCTTTGAGTTTGCGTAATTCACAATACTAAAACGATGTAACCGACAGTGCAGCAGAGATAAAAAAGGCCATGAAAATGGACGTTTGACGTGTTTTTTTTTAGTGGTTTGGTACAAAATTTAGGATTGTTTTTTTGTTGCAGCAGTTTCTAGTGATACGTTATTCATATTTGGCATGATCTATGATATTCGCGATTTGTCCTGAAAGTGACAAGTTTTCGTGTGAAAGTGGAAATGAAAGTTGGAGTTTGTGTTTATATTGAGCTATTTTACACTAACGTATATTGAGGTACACATATGGAAGTATTATGCAATTTATGTCTAGAATTTTTGTTCTTAAAGCTATACACCAAATTCAGGTTAAATCATAGAACTGCTTTGCTCGTTATTGAATTGGCAAAATATCACAGAATAGTGGTAAAATACAAAGAAACAGAAATTGTTTATTAAAACTTATAAAAAGTGGCTAATTAAAAATCATCTTTTTATGATATTTTCTAGCAATATATCAAGCCAAAGTGCTGACTGCTAAATAAAATTGTCTCAGGTATAAAAACTGAATTCGTACCAACATACAGTATATATTAAATAACTCTTAAACTTTTCTTTTATGCTCAAACGTTATGCAACAAAAGAATAAGACATTTTATAAAAACTTCATATGATCATGACTTCAATTTCATGTCAAAATATTTAGTATTCCGCCTGCAATGAACAGCCCTATTTTGCCATTTTGTGCAAATAACAAGCAATGCTCTAAAGCATTTTTGTTTTGTAATCTTAATCCCGTGTTATTTACAACGTAATATTATGTATTTTTGTGTTACTAGTTAGCAATTGCAAACCTTCCATGCATTAACTTGCTATGTTCTCACACAAATCGCTCGCCGTCCTTCTGCTAATCGGAGCAAATAGTGCTCATCCTAATGCGCTAATCTTGATGCCGGTACATAAAGGCACAGTATGGGGTACAATGAAAACAACAATTTCCTGCCTAATGATATGTTTGCAACCGAGCACGGGCGTTTTGTAGTAGCAATCGATACCTCGCTATCACAGATCACATGATCGAGATAGCACACTGTCACGATTTGTACGGTGTTTTGTTCCGACAAGTGGCTCAATGGCTGAAAATATTTTACGACATTGAGAGGAGCTGGGGAATAATTTGTTTTAGTGGAAGCGTTTGTCAAACATTTGCATTGAGCTAAATTTTTAGTTTAAGCATTCTACATATCTAGATTTTTTCTACCTATCTAGAGAAAGAAAATAACTTAACAGGCTGTGGGTTAAAGCTTTCAAATTCACAATCCACCCATCACTAAAGCACGTGAGAAACACTAGCAATGTTAATAGTCATAATTTGCCAAACGCCAAAATACGCAATGCTTGGAGGGCCGTGAATGACTTACGATGAACACAAAAAGGAAGTAGCATAGAAAAGCTTCCTGTTTGCAAATGGGAAAGACAATAGGAACCAGAATAAAAAAGAGAGAATGAATTACAGCCACTGAAAATGATGAGAGAAGCGTCGGCATACTTTTCAAGACAAAGTTCATGGCGATGGGAACAATTTTGGGCAAAGTGTATATAAAAAACACAAGCATAAATGCACGACGCGATGCTTTCGACTGAAATCGTCTTTCCTTGCCCTTTGGTCGTAGATAAGGCTCGTTTAGTTTCATGCAAAGCAGTGCAATATATTTTACCTTTACCTCGTTTCTTAACGGACCAAAGGAAGTTCGGTTTGAGCTACCGTTTGGGAAATCGCTTCTCACACCATTTTAGTGCAGACAGAGAGTGAGAGACAAACACAAACCATCCACCATCTGTATCATAAAGCAAGATGTTAGCGAAGGGGGTAGCGCCTGCCGGGTTTGCGTTTTGCGATTGAATGAGATCATGATTTACGGTCAGCCTGGCAGCCTTGCCGCATAATGGCGACAGCAGAAACTGGGTGAAAATGAGCTGCTCATGTTTCTCATCACCATGTCATGTCGTGGATGATGAGGCTGGGTTTGCGAGGTGGAATGCTTTTTGGTTGACGGGTTGATTTGTGTGCGCTGCTATTTGTTACTGCTGGATGTACACTGCTGGCGAGGTGCGTTTTTTTTTTTTCGGGGATGGCTATCATTTCGCCTTGATGCGTTGACTTGCTGACGTCGTTCTGGTAGATTTTTGTAACCAAAGTGTTGGCTTTCCTTTTTCAGGTGAGAAAAGTGTTCAAGGGTTGGTTAAAGAAGTTGGAAGCATTTTTTTCTTTACGCTGACGCATATAAAAATTGTATTAATTCTACATTGAATACATTTCAAAATCAGTTCCTTTCTAGATATTCCTTAAGGTTTCAGATTTTGGCTTTAACGTGTCCAGTGCAATACTCGAGATAATACGCGTTTTTTAATTTGAACTATTTGTAGTCTTTCAGTAAAGTTAAAATACTCAGTTTAGTTTGTTTTAAATAGAAGGCCTCAGTTGAAGAAAAACGAAAATAATTTAGAATATATTACTAATCAATTCTTATCTCTGAAAATCCGGATTATGCAATAGAATATACATTCAAAATGACAAGGTCAACTGTTTTGAATTTTGCTTCTGAACATGGGATGTGTTTCAACTTTTTTCCTTAATAATTGATTGAATTATGAAATTATGGCTAATATGTGAGTGTGGGTAATAGGTATTTCCGACTCATCGCATTCGGTATTGTAAAAGCTTACTGGATGACATTTGTTGTATTATTCATATACTTATGAAAAAAAAATCACAAATTCATTAAACAAAATTTTAATCGAAACACAAAAGAAAGCACGTTTCTGAGGTGACATGAAACATACCTAAATAATTTTTGGATATGGTCGATACATTTTACATGTGCATTTTCATTACAACAAACAGTACATCGGAAGTCTGATCGTGGAAAACCCGTTTCGTCTAAATGTTTTGGTTGTATGTTTTCATATTCAAGAAGCTAGTAACATTTACATGAATAAAGAAATAAATAAAAATAGTAAAACCTTGTTGCATAACTTCAGGCGTTTGTAACAACTCCTTGTTTAGTGTTAAAACAACTCCCATGCTTTGAACTCATGATGACCATTTTGTTTAAGCGTACGTCAGTTAAATTACATTTTATTCAAGTATTCATTTTAGTGCTGATAGTGTTCTTGATTCAAAACATCTTTGGAATAGTCACAGTTAAAGAATGATTTGTATAAAAGGTGAAAATGACAAGTTACAAGCGAAAGATGGTTATTGTAGATGAACCTTGTAAAAACCGCAAATCAACAAACAAAGCTTGTTTAAAAAGGTTTGTTAGTTTAAGTAGTCCAAGTGAGCATTAAACGGCATTGTACTTTTCAAATTTTGATTCTACAAGCAAAGTACTGTTAGTAGGGATCTTGGAATGAAACAAAAAGATACCCACCGTACAAGACATTGATCAAAACAAAACTCATGCCAAAACGACGCTTTAAAATCAACCAAACGGACAATGTTGTGAATCAACCACAAGCAACTTTGTGTGTGTTTGAAAAGCTTTAAATAAATGCATACCTTAAACTACTGACGCGCGGCGGCAGCTCGCGTAACCAAAGCGATTCCGGCGAAATAATAAAATTGTATTCTCTGTTAACAAGCTTCTGCCTACACACCGGAGCGGTAATAAACCATCTCTACCATTCCATTTCGATTGATGATGGATTTCGGCTGTGGCTGCGTGAAGGAACATAAAACAGCTACCAATCCTGTCCTGTGTTTTGAGCGGACTCAACAAACACGAAAACGAAAAGAAAAGCATCGTGTACGTGGGCGTGCTCGAGTCGTTTTCGAGCATCTTGCGCTTATGTTTGGCAAATTATGCAGAAAAATCTATCTATCAACTATTCATCACCAGATGCGATCGATGTCGCGTAGTCGCTGGTTTCGGGTGGCCCTGTTTTGGGCTGGGTTTTTTTTTATTTCTTCGGTTCCTTCAAAACCGTTTAACGCAACCAACTTGTCACTTTCCGTCCGGTTTCCTCGTCTAGCAGACACATGTGTTCGACGTAAAATGTGAAACGTGAGTCAATCTCGCAGCTTCTCAAAACGCACTCCACATCGTTGATCGTCATTTCCTAGCAGGCTTCGACTTTCAGGGCATTAGTCAGGGAAACCAGCCCGGGTTCCCCATTTTCATCGTGCTTCTCTGCTTCTTCTACCTTTACCCAAAACCATCTCTTTGATTGCTGGTTGTTTCTCCACGCACAGCTCCACCGTGCCGTCTGGGCCGTTGATAATTTACGACAGAAGCCCGGAGTTAATCCGTTAGTTGTCATAAATTTCCGGCCACCATCCGTGACGGTGCCGGTGCGGCGTTCGTTTTCTATTTCGTAAGCCAAAATTGCGCTTGCCGCCGTGGATTGAATTCTGCGATGACGCGTTGATGTCACGCGTGGGATAAAATGAGTCCCCGTGCGTGCGCGCGCGCGCTCAAACTCGCGTCCTCCCCTAAAGCCATTCCGTCCGAAACGGGGAAGTGTCGTCGAGATTAATAACCAATCGTGTACGCTTTGCGCCAGCTACTTACAAAGCGGCTGGGTTGATATTGTGCTGACGAAAAGGCTTCCTCCCTCTACCACCCCTATTTTGGCGGGGTGTTCCACCGGAGACAGTTTTCCATTAGCTAAGACAACAACCTTTCATTGGGTTGCAGATAAGACGCGCTCTCGTGTAGTATGGTTTATATAAGGAATAGGTAGGTTGAGCGGATGGCAGGATAATTTTGATGCGAAGTATGAAGTGGGTTGGCATGCAAAAAAAAAAAAAACACGCTAGTACTCGTTGTTGTGCATGGTTTGCGTGCATTTATGTGCCGAGCGGCTAGATGCAAGTTGGACCGTTTTGTGCGTGCTGATGGTTCGGTGCAACAAATGCATAAATTAATTTAAAATAGATTATCGCCTTCATTAGTGCGTCAGACAGTAATTAGGGTTGATAGTGCTCGGTCTGTGCTTATAGTGAACGGGCGTTTATAGCGAAGGACCGCAAGAGAGTACGCATCCGAAATGAGATTTACGAAAGGAAGAGGAGAAGGGAAGGAAGGAGAGATAGGGGAACATGCTCGGAAAATCGCTTCTTAGAATTGGCTGTGCTAACGAGAATGTATAAATATTGACGTTTTATGAAACGAAAATTAATGTTGTTGTTACTTGCAAGATTTAAATCTGGTGAGAGTGTTTTTTTCTTCCTATAATTACTATATTTTACTCATTTATATTTGTATCATGTATTAATTTCCCCCTTATAAGTAATTATTAAGTTAGATAGTTTGTAATTGCAAACAAAATTCAACAATGTTTTAAATTAACTAATCAGTCCACCACAAATCGATGAGGTTTTTTGGTAGCTTAAAATGTTTACTCTGTCACGTTATTTTTCCACGCTGAATTCCCTCGTTAGGTTGCTCAACCAGGGAGCCTAAGAGAATACAAACGTATGGGAGGGACATGGTGTGTGGTGCTCGGCGCGAGGCAGGAAAATCAACATAAACACATCGAGTTGTTGTCAGCTCGACGCTAGGAGGTTCGATTAATTGCAACCACTGTGCCACCCCGAAACGGCAGCACCGAACCTGTCGAGTTGTCTAATAATTTTCTATTACACGTTTTGCTGCCCGTTGTGTGGTTCGCGATGGGTTGCGGAAGGAGAGGGAAGAACTAATTTTTAGTGAGTCCATGGGGAAGGTGAGAGATTTTGCGGTAGCCGTGGTGGTACACGCGCGACTCGATCGTATGGTAATTATGGTTTCGGTCGCATCAGGATCCCAACACCAAACCGGTTCGTACGGTGGGTACACTTCGTGCGGGGGGTGGCGAAAATCGAGCGGTGGTTGAAAATTGGAATAACTGCTCACCTCGGCATTCCCAACCTCGGTTTAACTCGTCATAGTGGCCGTCTGTGTTGATTGAATGACAGCTCGTTTTGGGGTTTTTGGGCAGCGCATTTGTAGTGTGCTGCTATAAGGGCTGCTATAATCCACCCCCTGGCCTGGCAGAGTGTCGTCAGGCGCTGCGGGTCGCACGTCCATCTGTCGTTTGCGCCGTTTGTGTGGTCTATATGGAGGCCGTAGAAAAAAGCGTTAAAAAAAGCTGCGTATAGCAATACGCATACTCGCACACGCATATTGTGGTCCTTTTGGCTGGCCCGATTAATACCTCACGGGTGTAAGAGAAGCGGCAGATCCGCTGCTGGCTGCACTGTTATTATCTATCAAGGAGGTTATTATTTTATCATTATCCATGTGTTACTATGGTTCACTTCCTTTTCCTTCGCCCAGCCGGCAGAGCGAAAAGGACATCAATATGGTCGGTTCAATCGATCAGCAACCATCACGGTTCAGCCTCTAGGGAAGGGGGCTATAGCTTTTTTTTCAGCGGTGCGTGCGTGTCACTCGGGTCCTTTATGATTTTGTGTCTAATTTTGATAAATTGTATAATTAAAGGGTAATTTCCCAGTTTGATCGCGGATTGCGGTCTATGCAGGGCTGCTGGGAAACGAGGCATTGAAAAGCCAGCACTTAAGCGATCGATAATGGAGAAGCATCCTAACCACATGGGGACGAACACACACACACACACACACGTAAAAACTTCCCTTTCCAGTTGTTGAGGTTATTTATGGAGGGGTTTTCGGAAGGACACAAATCAGAATTTTTAGGGATGAACACTTTCTTAACGTTCGTCTGGGATGTGTTCTTCTTCAACAGCTGACGCAATTTAACGTTTGGAAAAGGTTCAAATGGTTGAATTCCGAAGTACTTGAAGGTAATGAATGATGTAAGGAACAATGAGGGGAAAAAACGTATAAAAGCCATCTATGATTATTGGTATTATCTGAAAAAAGGGCTGGTTGAAACATCTCATTAGTAGAGCTTTGCTTAAATGGAACCGTTTAGCGAGCAAAAAACCAAAATACGTGTAACAGCTTTTAAGGAAGTAACAGGCAAGGAAAAAAACAAAAGTTTACTTTTCATTTTAAATAAGGAGATGCGTGGTTATAAGGAACATATCTAAAAATACCATTTTGTTCCATCATTATCCAACATGCTTAATAGAGCGATCGAGTAGAGAAAAAAATAATATAACTATGTATGGAAATGTATTCCACTATGAAAATATCGCATCTTCAAGAAAAAAATCCGCTTCTTAACCTTATCACCTCGCGAGACAAATGGTGATCCAGAACAACGTTCTTTTCTGTTAAACAAAGTTTGGTAAGCTTTACTTTTTCCTCCCCTGCAAGCGTTCCTACAGTACACAGTTTTTCTTTTGCTTGTGTGATACTCTAAGGGAACCCCATAAATCATTTAGTACGCCTCGATGATTTACTGCTCTTGGTTTCAGATCGCAAGTGTTCGACTTGAAGGCATAATTCCTTATCGCACTTCTTTTCCTGCGAGAGATGCAAAGTAAGTAAAATGTGAAGATGAAGTCAAAGGAAACGCGTGTTGGGAAAAAGGTACTGTGTGTGTGTGTGGCATTAAGCGAGAATAGCTCATTAGAATAAATAGCGAGTGTGAGAGAGAGAGTTTTATAGTAAGTATAAAAGTAACAAACGCACAAGCGAAGCGAGTTTGTTTCACGGCTAATTTAGATGCAAATTTAATTAGCTCCTACTTACAAGTGCACACCGTTGGCATACACACACACAATTATTAGATAAGGGAAGGGAAGGGATAGGGGAAAGAAAGGGTGTGAAAATGAACCGAAGGTGTGTGAAGGTGTAGATAACGCTTTTATTCTCAAAACAAACAGTTCGGAGATGATTTATCGGTAGCGAACAAGCATCTGATAAGTGCACAATGAAGTTGTTTTTTTTTTTGTAATAAGAAAATTCATTTTGTTTTTGGAATTCCAGGTCCGCTTTCTGTCGGTGATCGATTCCCTGAAGCAGACGATGATATCGACGTGGATGTGGAGCAGTGCAGCGATTCGGAGGCACTGGTTAGCACGAATCGCACAGCAGGCAAGCATCGTGCATCTCATTCACGGACGAGTGCAACATCACCGACCCGTACAACAGGCAGCCCATCGGATGAGGAGCGACTTACGCCAGAACCGGCACAGGTAAAATCAAACCCCAATAAATGTAATAGCTAAGCATGGAAACCATTTAAGGCAACTCTTGTTCACTTTCTCGGCAGTCCAAATCAACGATTGTTGGCTCGTGTAACTGTGACGAGATGCGTCCGATACAGTGTCACCTGGAGACGAAGGAACTGTGGGATAAGTTTCACGATCTAGGTACTGAGATGATCATCACGAAGACGGGACGGTAAGTTGATGCTCCCTTCCCACAAATCTATTCTTCTTTGTCAGCGGATCTTCCATGACACACACAACATTGACAGCTTGACGATGTCACAGCACAGTGACCTACCAGTGAGAGGGCGCTACCGGCCCTGGCAGTGTGCCTTTGACAGGTGTGTCAATCACATAGTAAGCGGCGGTCTGTTTGACGTTGTCTCTCAACCACAGCACCATCTGTCAACAGTGTAAAAAAATGGCTGGTACCTAAAGTTAGTGCCTTCATCTAGCAAAAGCCTGCACAGCTGCATAGAGCTAGACGAGTATGATCTTACAGCTACTGCACAACGGAAAACGGTCACGGTGTACCCGGTGACCCGTGTGTGTATGTGCGTGTGTGGGCATGTGCGGCAACGCAAGCACCTTGTAATTGCGGGCAAATGAGTTTGTAATCGGTGGGCAATTAGCACACCCAGCGCCTAGGATCGGTTCTGTGTGATCCGACCAGTTGAGCCTGAACATATGGGGCGTGGGGAGAGGCTTGCTCATACAGCTACACCGATGACACGTGTCACGAGGTTTCGGTCGAGGTTTTAGAATGGAGATGGTTTGCGCTTGATAGTCGCGGTCTCTGAGGCTGTTTAAAGGTAGGCGTAACAGATTGCGACAAGTTGTAGTATGAGACACCAATTTTGTAGGTTATTTTGACCAGTCATTTTCAGACACTGAGCGTCAAGACCATGACGTGACTTGCTGGCGTTATATGGTCTTTATTCCGACAGAGATCACAGTGTTTAAGCCATCATTTAAGATCAGTGATGCAGTACTCAATATTTTAGTCGCAAATGACTGTTTGTGTGTGTGTGTGTGTGTGT
>KB692646.1:18280-38368 GCA_000349165.1 Anopheles christyi | reverse complement strand
GAAGCAAAGATGCTCAAAGTCTCTATAAGCCAACCAACCAACCAACGTTTCTTACACCTTCCATACCCATCCAACTTCTTCTGTTGCCTGGGTAACAATTGGATATGAATCAACCCCCGCAAAATCCAACGAAATCTACTCAATGAAGTAGAGACACGATTCGGGCTTATGTAATATCGAACGACCGACCAGAGCTTCTCTCGGACAGTGAATGGAAGTCAGGGTCAGTCATCTGACCGCGACGCAGGAGCATGCGATCGGATCTGCTCTTCCGTTCCGTTCCTGCCAATAGATCCGTTTCCATCACGTTCCGATTTTTTATGGATACAGATTTTGAACGTTTCCTATTCAGCATCTTACCAAACGGCGACCTACGCTTTCATGTCCAGCATAGGGTCTACATTTCAGTAATGGCACGTACAGTTCAGCAACTGGTCAGCAAAGTGGGTAGCTTATCTATGATCAATAAATGTGCTATACTTAACTCATCATGTCGGATACAAGAACCATATAAGCATAGGTTGGGAGAAATGTCTATTCCTATGAAAGAAACATGTATTTCCAGTTTCAGTTAGAAGTCTAAAATATGTTTAGTGCTTGTTCATTACCCTATCGCTCTTCTAAGTAAAAATTGTTTCCCCAAGTTTCACATAAGTTAAATAAAAATACGAAATCAAACACATTCAGCACGTAAAACTGCCTTTAGTTGTCGTACCACCGCACTTCTAACCATCAACCATAACCAATCGAAGTAGCTTGGCCAACGCAACCGTTACGAACCTCCGGTTTGGTTCAGGTTGTCATGGAAGATTTTGCACGGTCCCCTTTCTACAAGCACACACACAGCGGACACCCACAAACAAACACACACACACACACCCTGTCTACCTTATGTGAAATGTGCGGAGGCAGACCCATTCAAGAGACGGCTTCCACCCAAGCCCACGGTCGACGGCAGGTTCCGCGCGGAGGAGGAGGACAAAAAACAACCCCTTACAACTTCACAGTACCACCCCACAGTACCACGCTTCTTTCGCACGCCTTGGCTCAAACTTACCCACTGATTCTGCGCTGGTTGCGGGTTCGTTTCCACACACAGACAACACCGTTTCCTTTATGTGGATTAACAAATTTCCTTCGATTTTGATTCGAGTTAACTTCCGTTTTCTTTTTTCACACACACACATACAGGCGAGCGATGGTGGAAATGATGAATATTCCTTTTTTTAACAGCAAAACATAACTACGAAACCAATCACTAAACACGCACGAATTGATGGAGGTTGCTTAGATGTGGCGAGAAAAACATTGTTTGTATGCAGCTACTGCATACAGGTACTGCAATAGAAATACACACACACTCACGCATATACATTTTTGGCATTTTTCCGTTAGGCCTAATATTACTCTACTAATTATCCTGCTATCATATATCCTATATATGATATATCATACTTCATCTATACGCGTTTCTGCTAAACGCCGTGTTCTTGTGTCAGCGAACTAAAAATGTTTGACTTAAACATAGGAACAAACATAATATTGTACTGTTAAAGCTCGAGAACCAGATATTATCAGTCACCTGTTCCTCTGTAGCTAATTCACAGAACGTTTAAGAGAAAAGCAGGTGGTAGAATAAAAAGCATGACTCAAACTTCCATGCATCAAAAACCTGTTCCCTGTGTAATATATCCAGCATTCATACAGCGAGTTAAATTCACGAGGCACTTTCCGCGATAAAAACATTGCACATCATAGGCACATTCGATAGGCGAAATCCCGTTTACAGACAAGTTTTATATTTTTGCAAACAGCCAACACAAAAATGCAACAGCATGTACATGCTTCCAAACGAAGGGGTAACAATTTGGATATTTACAGGTTCATCAAATACACTCACATAAGTTTGGTGGATTTGGGGTGGCTAGGGCGAAGGGTCAAGCTAATAAAGCCGCAGACAGCAAAAAAACAAAATGTCCCTAGCCCATGTCAATCCAGGCATGAATATTTGTTTTCGCATTACACGAACAGATATTGAAGAGAATATCAGTAGGTTGCGAGAGTGACGATGGGCACAACCAAAAGGGGCGCCTCGGTAATGAACGAGTTTTGCTAACAACGAAATAACGTTTACTTTCACGCCTAACATTAACATATTGGTCGAGAACTTATCCCGTCAACTTGGAAACGCTTTACCCTCATCAGCAAGCTTTTTCTCTTCGCATGGCTTTCGTTTGCCCTGCTACTATTGATTTTTAGGCGAACTGAATTTTGGATATGCCACCATGGACGCAGTCCCGTGAATATGGGTACCAAATTTCGATTTAGATTGAAATTGGATTTTGCTCAAACGCCACGATTTTCACTATGAAAACACAAATCACTAGTTATAATCACGCTTATTACTTATTCACACTGTTAAATGCTTGTAACTCTTCTGGTCAGGGTTTCGCGAGGTTGTTGCAGACAGAAAACAAAGCTTTTAATCTCATCTTCAAACACTGGCAACGGAACTGAATTGAAATACTTCTAACATGCAGCTTGCCTAGAATAACAATTCACTGTATCTTGCACTTGTTTAATAGGAAAACGAAAAATAAACACAGAAATTCTCACATCGTTAACAGTAGAAAAACCACCGTATTTCAAAACGGTGGAAGGGTGAGATGCAGAAAACAGCACACACCAAGCGCAACCCGACAAATACACACTTACGCGGCCGCTTTTGTTTTGACACTACGCAAAGAAACACAAGCAAGCAACTTACTCGAAGCGAAAGTGGGACGATAGCAGGCTGTATCATCCCGGGCACATTGACAAAGGGCTCGAACAAGCAGCAAGTCAGTTTGACATGAAAGCTCAAATGAGGATAGGATCATGTTATGAAAAAACTAATTTACGCACATGATTTGCATGGAATGTTTGTTTCAGAATTGAAATATGCAACATCAATTATATATCAACGGTCGTAGGCTTATAGAAGGTGGAACAACGCGCTTTCCTTTTGAACAACATCGTCTGACTTGAGCTGACAATTCGATTCTTAGTAAGGACTTGTAGTTTTTGACAACTGACAGTTGGATTGAACTGCAGCCGAATTTTATAATTTTTTTCGCTATTGTTTAGCTTCAAGTACCTGCAATAAATTCGTAACCACTTCAGCCAAAGTCCACTATTCTGCCATTGTTGCCGTGACCACCTTTCCTTACAAGTGTGGTGCACGATGAGTCTGCTCAAGTTTCACCGCACACTGCAAACGAGTGATCCGCATACCATACCGGTGCTGATCATTGGGCAGCTCCGGCACCTGACGGAACTACCCTTTGAGCGGATCAGTCCGAAGCTGGAACCGCGCGTCGAACGTGAAACGTATGCTAAGGCTGTATCCTGTCTGCATCCCGCACCGACGGACACGTGTTCGCTCTATCTCGATCTGGCACGCATTGCCGTTCTGCCGCAGAAAGCTTCCCGGCATAATACCGCCTCCAGGGCACACTCGATTACGAAGCTGATTCAATCAAACACCACTGGCGTCAGCGAATCGATCGTGATTGTGTGCGAAAAGCAGGACCTGCTAGCATCGGCATGTGCAGTTGCGAGAGCATTTCCGCTTTATAGCCGGAAAACGTCCAAAGGCCCTAGTGTAGATTCGCCGCCGACGGTCCACATCGAATTTGTGCTGGTAGGTGGGGACATTCCCGCTGATGTGGAGGTTACGGAAGAGGACGTGCTGGTGCTGGCCAACGTTACCGTGGGAATTCGGTTGACGGCCCGTATCGTGGACGCCCCTTGCAACGAGATGAACGTGTCCGGATTCTTGTCCGAGGTAGAAGCAATCGCTCTAGAGCTTGGCTTAAAGTCGAAAATCATCCGAGGAGTGGAGCTGCAGGAGAAGGGCTTCGGTGGAATCTACGGGGTCGGCAAGGCGGCGTTGGATCCACCTGCTCTGGCCGTACTGTCGCACGAGCCGAAAGGCGCAACTGAGACGGTGGCCTGGGTAGGCAAGGGTATCGTGTTCGATACGGGCGGTCTCAGCATCAAGGGCAAAACCGCAATGCCGGGCATGAAGCGGGACTGTGGCGGTGCGGCTGCAATTCTGGGCGGATTCTACGCAGCCGTCAAGAGTGGCTTCCGGCAGAATCTACACGCCGTGTTCTGTTTGGCGGAAAACTCGGTCGGTCCATCGGCAACCCGTCCCGACGACATTCACCGGCTGTACTCGGGCTGTACGGTTGAGATCAACAATACGGACGCGGAAGGACGACTCGTCCTGGCAGACGGTGTCGTATACGCGGACCGCGACCTCAAGGCAAACGTCATTCTGGATATGGCAACGCTGACCGGTGCGCAGGGCATTGCGACGGGCAAGTATCATGGTGCAATTCTCACGAACAGCGACGAGTGGGAAGAGAAGGCATTGGAAATTGGACGTCGTACCGGGGATATGCTCTGCCCGGTGCCATACTGTCCGGAGTTGCACTTTAGCGAGTTTAATTCGGCCGTAGCCGATATGAAAAACTCCGTCATGGATAGAGGCAATGCGCAGGTCAGCTGCGCAGGATTGTTTATTGGAGCGCATCTTGGCTTCGAGTATGGTGGCTCCTGGATGCACGTCGATATGGCCGCTCCGGTTCACAACGGGGAGCGCGCGACTGGGTATGGTGTAGCACTGCTGGCAGGGCTGTTTGGAGACCACAGCAAGGCGGCAATTCTGCGAGATATCGCAAATCAACCGACGGTGCTAAGGAATAAACCAACAGGGAATGGAACGGAACCACCACTGAAGAAAGCGTGCTTAGACTGAAGCGAAGAAGAATCGGTGAAAACCGGTGAACTGCAGCAACTGGCTTGTGACAGCGCGTTTCTAGAAAATGCTTTCGCCTCACAAATTCCTTTGTTGACTCGGGGGGAGCTGAATTTAAAAAAACTTTCTTAATTTACATACACGCGTTCGTTTCACTCTTCAATTTATGTTTGTGTCTAATCGATAAGTCACATTTGATAAGGCATGAAGTTCATTTTTATTTCCTAATAAAACGAATTAGAAATTTCAATATTTAACGTTTAATTAATCGAAGGATAGCACAAACTAGCACTTGACAATTGAGATTTTTAATTCTGCATACAAAGAGAGCCGTTATCAATGTTCGACAACGGTTAAGTAACACTCAATGCAGAGATAATGGAATTATTGATCGAAAACCTGCATTGGCTCCTGTGTTGATAACACATGTCTTGTAATCAATTGTAAATGAATTGTCAGACTCCCTAATCGACCATGCCAGTTTCGACCGTAAAGGCCGAGTGTGTCATTGCAAACATTGGAAAAGTATCGCCGCTCCGTTTCGCTATCTGCTCAGCGGTTTCATCCGAGTTGTTTCTCCGCTCCGGGTCACACTTCCCGTTCATCAGAAGCGTCACCAAGGTAGACCGACAGCTCGATACGGTGACAGTAATGTGTAGCGGCGTCTGATCACCATCCGAAGGGGCATTCACATTAGCTCCATGCTGCAGCATTAGCGCTGCGCAACCCGCATTATTCCACTTGCAAGCGGAATGCAACGGTGTCCATCCCATGTCGGTGCGAGCATTAGGATCGGACCCATACCGCAGCAACAGCATAGCCATTTCGCGGTTATTGTTGTAGCATGCTTTATGTAGTGCCGTGTAACCATCTCTATCTATCGCGTGTACAACATTCGGTTTGCGGCAAACGATGGCTTCCACTGTTTCCTGCTTGTTCTCACCGGCAGCCCACAGCACGTGTCGTTCTAGACTCGCTAAAATAAAGTTGCAAACGAAAATTGAGGTCTGCTTTTCGAGTATCAAATTGCTTACCTTTCGGTTCCTTATCTTCTTCGATTAAATCGTCCGGATCTTCCCATCCGCTTACAAACATGCCGCGAGGCACCTTACTCATCTTTGCCTCCAGAGTTTCGAGCGTGTCCATCTCCTCTTCCTCTTCGGCAGCATCGACCTCCGTTAGCGTTTTGGCGATGTTATCCCAATCTTTTAACGTACGATTAGACATTTTGCATGCGGTGGAAGAGTGTTGAAATTGCGGGAGAAGCTTATCACACAGTGTACTATTTCCTTCAAGTGAAACTGTTGCTGTTGTTTGGATCGTTTATTTACCACGAACTGTCACATTTTTCAAGAAACAGTCTGCTGTGGTTAGACGACAGAGTATGTTCCATTATAATCCGAAATAACGGTCAGCATCAACTTTTTGTTGGAACGGTTACCGAACAGGCAGTTGATTCATATTGCTTATCATCTCTTTATTCTGTCTTGAAAATAATGTTCCAGTAAGATATGTTGCTTTCATTCTGTCGTGTATTCGTTCCGGTTAAAAGATAGTTTTAAAAAATAGCCCCCAATTGCCAGAGTATAAATATACGCATAAGTGTTCCCAACAGTGTTTACACCTTCACCAAATAATCACAAACGTAACAATGATTGAGCACGCTAACCACCGTGTTTCCGATCGCCGCTAAAATTTTAATCGCGGGTACAGCAATGGTAAGAGTCCCATAATTGATGAAAAGGCTCCCAGCATGCCGATGGTTTGATTCGACACTGGTAAGATCCCCAGTCCGTTAAGAGGAATAAAAACGTCGCACACGTTCTTGATTGTATCCACGAGCAGTGGTTTGTTTTCGCGATACACAGCGTACATCGTTCGTTGTAGATTGCGAATATTCGAACGGCTGTAGTATACAAACAGTCGGTACAATTCCTGCACATCTCGGCACAGATTGAACAGTATCGAAATCAACCAAAACCGGTTCGAACGGTCGACCCATTTGGTTGTGTTGATGTTTTTGTTTATACCAGACCGTGAGAGCCATACGACATGATCAGCTAACAGAAATAGTCCCGAAGCTATCTTTCCGAGGGTGATAAATAGATGTTCGGACAGCTCTTTAAACTTCAGACCAGCTGACGCACTATACAGCACTTCAAAGCCTTTTCCAAAACGAAGCACTTAGAGAGGAGAAAGAGAATAGAAAATAATAGAACTTCGTGTACTGTGACAGTAGTAAACTTGAACCACTTACATTTCCGGAATGAACTTAGAATGCTTTCAATATGTTTCAGCAACTTTATGGTTTCGACCGATTCCGATCCTTCTTTGCTGGCCCACAACCCACGACATGAATATTGGCACAACCTAGACGGAAGATCACCAAAAAGAAAACATAATAGTGAGTGCTATATTTGTTCCAGAATCGCCGTATCCGTTTTAATACCTCGCAATTTTATCCTTTCCCACTGTTTGACTGTTAAGCTTGATCACGATATCCATGTTTGTTTTTGGTAATTGTTTGGCTTTAAAAGACGAAGATGCAAATGTCGCTTGCACTTAAGAATGAAACATTAGTGTGTGGCAGCTGTACAAACTATTATGCCAATACAAAGTTCATTCCATTCCAGTGGAACGGTTTGTCACAATCTTGTTCTGTAATAAAATAATTATTGAATTTACCGATAACGAAGATAACAACAAAGCACAATGACTGAGAACAGGCTGGCCATTTGACACCGAAAGATTGTGTTTATACTTTGCGATTGAAGTTTTGCATTTAAAAAAAACTGATCAGCCTACAATCATCGCTATTTGTATCCATCGCGCTACTTTTGTAAGCAGTTCAAAGCATATTAATTGCACTTAAAAACCATTTATCAAGCATTAATTGTTGATTTATTTATTGTTGTGAAGTTAATATGACGCTAGTTAGTGTACATTCATTCACTTACGGCTATATCCTAGTCTTTCAAACACGCTATACCCACTACTGGCGGGCGAGGCACTAGGCCGTATTTTTGTCATTTTCGAATCGAGGCTGAATCTTTTCACTCGCTTTACGATGTCCTTCGCGCTACTGGAGAATGTCGGTGATCCCAAGCTGAGCCGTGCCTTGATCGGTTGCTTGCTGCGGGACGCTCCACCGATCGTGTCCGACTTCAGTCCACTTCGCACGGGAGACACCTTTGCGGCAGGCGGTTTCATGTGTACTACCTTCTTCGTACCGTGGAGGGACATCGACGCCCGGTTCATGGTGACAGTAGAATTTGCTCCCGTTCTAATAACACCCCCCAGACGCTGTTTTACTGACATTTCGTGTTCGTTGAACCTTAATCGACCGCCTGCTTTTGGATTTTGAGGTTTTTGTGGCTTTCGCGGTGCAATTTCTAGGACCTCATCCTCTTCGGAAAAAGAAACGGATTTTAAACCACCTCCTCCGCCAACCATCGGATAGTCATCCAGCTCGTCCTCATCCGAGGATGTAGGTAGAGCCGCCTTGGCGGGCATTTTTTTCACCAGAATCACTTTCTGCTGAGAGGGAGGGATTATCGACGCAGTGGTTGAAGGTTTGCCATTGGTGACGGTTGTTTTCAGAATGCTGGAAGATATTAAACTCCCATTGTCGGTCACTGTTCGACCGCCTAGCCGGGAAAAGATGGAACTCGAGGCAGAAGATGCTACATGTTCGATTGGTTGAGCTTTCGAGCTTACTTTACTCGGAGGTTCGTTATCATTGTTCAGTCGATCGAAGATACCGCCTCGCTTTACACCCGTCTTTGACGCTGAGGAGCCAACATTTACACTATTGGATGATTTTGTTTCCTGTACCTTTTCGAGGATTTCTCTACTTCGCGGGGTGCTGCCAGAAGGAAGAGTGATTTTATATTTGCCCTCGTGTTCCGGTAATACGCGCCGTGCTTTCGGTTCAACTTTCGGTGTTACGGCAGTGGTTAATACAGTTCCTGAGAAGGGTATAGTTCATTAAATGATGGTGACGCTCCTTAGGATTACACGGTATGTAAATTTTCCTTACTTGTGAATCTAGGCTTGTCCGTCCTTTTGCTTCCATTGCTAACCGAAGCTGTACTCGGAGTGGCTGACACCGTTGCGACCGGGACAGGAACGTCCGCTTCTGGCACAGACAGAACTTTATCTCTGGCGCTCTGTTCGTGTACCTTCTTAGCGTGACGCAGGATCGCTATGATGTCGCCCATCGTAGTGATGCCCATCTCGCGAAGGTACTCCTTGTTTAGGTCCATCAACATGTCCATCTGAATGCGATTCTCGACAAACACGTGCGCATACGTCGCGGCTGCAGGCGACGGTATGTTCGCGTTTGTAAAGAATTTTACCCATGTTGCTGTAAATAAAACACAAGTTAGCCTCAGCCATTGGTAAGAAGAACCCAAAACAAATCGTGCTGTTATGCATTCACAACAAACCTGCCGTTGGTGTGGGCATTGTGGCCACAGGAAGGAATACTGTTGCTCAGTTTGTTTCTACTATATTGTTTTCTTGCGCCAATTGCAGCTTCCAGTAGGGGCTTAGCAAAGTTCAGGCAAAACTGGTTGCCGAATTTGGTCCAAAAATAAAGCCTGCGGCTTGGAAAAATTGACAATTGTCACATAAAAAACACACACAAGTGCCTGCTGTCAAATACCACTGCTGGCAGTTATTTTGCGAATTCATTTACATGTTTTATTGCACATTAAACAAAAATATTGATTGATTGCGTTTGAAAGCAATAAAACAAACAAATAAAATATGTTTCTAAACTGACTAAATACCTTTAAAAACAAAAAAAAGATATGGAATTCATTAATATCCCACTGTGCAAACTGCCAGCCTGCGTTGACGGCTGTCACGCCGTCCGCGTGCATGTGTGTGTGCGGCGCAATTTCTCAAATGGACGCGTGTATTTCATCACGGCCAGCATTTCGTTCGCAGTGAAATTTCCTTTTCCACACGCAGTAAACCGTTCAAAACGAATCAAAACAATTGACAACAGCTCCCGAGACACTCCGGGCACGGGGTATTGCTGAAAGCAGCTCGGGAAACCTGTCGATTCTAGGCGTAGAGTGTCTTTTTCTCCCTACTTGGTTCTGTGTGCTGACTGTAGACTGTACACCGTTGTTGCTGTGCAGTGAAGAAAAGTAAGAAAACGCATACTACGGTCGTGTGAACATTGCGTTGCTCCTGTGCTTGACCTTAGTCATCCCTGCTCCGAGTGTTTATTTTTTTTTGCAGAAATCCGTACAACCTTGGTTTGAAACACTAAATTAGGGCCTCAATATGAGTGGAGAATCAAAGGCGCCATTGCGCTTGGTTAAGCGTGTACAGTTCGGCATCCTTTCGCCGGATGAAATCCGTCGAATGTCGGTTACGGAAGGTGGCATACAGTATGCGGAAACGATGGAAGGTGGTAGGCCGAAACTGTGCGGCCTGATGGACCCACGGCAGGGAGTGATCGAGCGTACGTCCCGATGTCAGACGTGTGCAGGTAATATGACCGAATGTCCGGGCCACTTTGGTCACATTGATCTTGCGAAACCAGTGTTTCACATCGGCTTCATCACGAAAACGATCAAAATATTGCGCTGCGTGTGCTTCTACTGCTCCAAGATGCTCGTGTCACCGCAAAACCCAAAGATCAAAGAGATTGTCCTCAAGTCTAAGGGCCAGCCCCGCAAGCGCCTTGCATATGTTTACGATCTGTGCAAGGGAAAGAAGATTTGCGAAGGTGGCGAAGATATGGACATGTCCAAGGAGCCAACGACAGATGGTGCTAAGAAGCAAGGCCACGGCGGTTGCGGTCACTACCAGCCATCGATTCGACGTACCGGACTGGACCTGATGGCTGAATGGAAGGATGTGAACGACGAAAATCAGGAGAAAAAGATACAGGTTTCGGCCGAGCGAGTGTACGAAATCCTGAAACACATTACCGACGAAGAGTGTTTTGTGCTTGGCATGGATCCTAAGTTTGCTCGTCCCGATTGGATGATAATCACTGTACTCCCAGTACCACCGTTGGCCGTACGGCCGGCCGTTGTGATGTTCGGCGCCACAAAGAATCAGGACGATTTAACGCACAAGCTGTCCGACATTATTAAAGCGAACAACGAGCTGAAGAAAAACGAAGCAACCGGTGCGGCAGCACACGTTATTGCGGAAAACATCAAGATGCTTCAGTTCCATGTGGCAACGCTAGTGGACAATGATATGCCCGGAATGCCGAAAGCAATGCAAAAAAGTGGCAAACCGCTGAAAGCGATCAAAGCGCGTCTGAAGGGTAAAGAAGGCCGTATCCGTGGTAACTTGATGGGTAAGCGTGTGGATTTTTCGGCACGAACCGTCATTACGCCTGACCCGAATTTGCGTATCGATCAGGTCGGTGTTCCACGATCCATAGCTCAGAACATGACCTTCCCGGAGCTTGTGACACCGTTCAATATCGATCGAATGCAGGAGCTGGTAAGACGTGGTAACTCGCAGTATCCGGGCGCCAAGTATATTGTGCGCGACAATGGTGAGCGAATTGATCTACGGTTTCATCCAAAATCCTCCGACCTGCATTTGCAGTGCGGGTATAAGGTGGAGCGACATCTGCGTGATGACGATCTGGTCATTTTCAACCGTCAGCCCACGCTACACAAAATGAGTATGATGGGGCATCGAGTGAAGGTGTTACCGTGGTCAACGTTCCGGATGAATCTTAGCTGTACCTCTCCATACAATGCCGATTTTGACGGTGACGAGATGAACCTGCACGTGCCGCAGTCGATGGAGACGCGTGCGGAGATTGAAAACATTCACATCACTCCGCGTCAAATTATTACTCCGCAGGCTAACAAACCCGTCATGGGTATTGTGCAGGATACGCTAACTGCGGTCCGTAAGATGACTAAGCGAGATGTGTTCATCGAGAAGGAACAGATGATGAATTTGCTCATGTTCTTACCAACGTGGGATGGTAAAATGCCGCAGCCTTGCATTCTCAAACCGAAGCCAATGTGGACGGGTAAGCAAATATTTACGCTTATCATCCCGGGCAACGTGAACATGATCCGCACTCATTCCACTCACCCGGACGAGGAGGACGATGGACCGTACAAGTGGATCTCACCCGGTGACACGAAGGTTATGGTCGAGCACGGTGATCTGATCATGGGTATCCTCTGCAAGAAAACACTCGGTACATCGGCCGGGTCATTGCTGCATATCGTTTTCTTGGAGCTGGGGCACGAAATTGCCGGTCGGTTCTATGGTAATATTCAAACAGTCGTTAACAATTGGCTATTGCTAGAGGGTCACAGTATCGGTATTGGCGATACCATTGCTGATCCTCAGACGTACGCCGAAATCCAGCGTGCCATCAAGAAAGCCAAGGAGGACGTGATAGGCGTGATTCAGAAGGCGCACAACATGGAGCTGGAACCGACACCTGGTAATACGCTGCGGCAGACGTTTGAAAATCAAGTGAACCGTATATTGAACGACGCTCGTGATAAAACTGGTGGTTCCGCCAAGAAATCCCTTACTGAGTACAATAACCTTAAGGCTATGGTCGTTTCCGGTTCCAAGGGTTCCAACATCAACATCTCTCAGGTGAGTTAAGTTCTGGAGAAAATATTCTGACGCAACTAACCATCGATACTCTTTCCTCGGTAGGTTATTGCTTGTGTAGGGCAGCAGAACGTAGAGGGTAAGCGCATACCGTTCGGATTCCGCAAACGCACACTGCCACACTTCATCAAGGACGATTATGGTCCTGAGTCTCGTGGTTTCGTAGAAAATTCGTATCTTGCTGGGCTGACACCAACCGAGTTCTACTTCCACGCTATGGGAGGTCGTGAAGGTTTGATTGATACTGCAGTCAAAACGGCCGAAACTGGTTACATTCAGCGTCGTTTGATAAAAGCTATGGAGTCCGTGATGGTCAATTACGACGGTACGGTGCGTAATTCGGTCGGGCAGCTGATTCAGCTGCGTTACGGCGAGGACGGTCTGTGCGGCGAAACGGTCGAGTTCCAGAACTTGCCAACAATTAAGCTTTCGAACAAGGTGTTTGAGAAACGTTACCGATTTGATCCGACGAATGAGCGTACGCTTCGGCGCATTTTCAATGAGGACGTCATTAAGGAGCTGACCGAAACGTCGTCCGTCATTCAGGAGATTGAGGCCGAGTACGAACAACTGTTGCGCGATCGAGAAGCGTTGCGTCAGATCTTCCCGAATGGCGATTCGAAAGTCGTACTTCCCTGCAATCTGCAGCGCATGATCTGGAATGTGCAGAAGATTTTCCACATTAACAAACGATCACCAACAGATTTGTCACCGTTGAAAGTAATTCAGGGAGTGCGAGATTTGCTACAACGTTGTGTTATTGTGGCCGGAACGGATCGGCTTTCGAAACAGGCCAACGAGAACGCCACGCTGTTGTTCCAGTGTCTTGTCCGTTCGACGCTCTGCACAAAATACGTAGCTGAAGAGTTCCGACTGAACAACGAAGCGTTCGAGTGGTTGATCGGTGAAATCGAGACGCGCTTCCAGCAGGCCCAGGTCAATCCGGGCGAGATGGTCGGTGCATTGGCGGCTCAGTCACTCGGAGAACCGGCCACACAGATGACACTGAACACGTTTCACTTCGCTGGTGTGTCGTCGAAGAACGTAACACTCGGTGTGCCACGTTTGAAGGAAATTATCAACATTTCCAAACGTCCAAAGGCTCCTTCGCTTACCGTGTTCCTAACGGGCGGAGCGGCTCGTGACGCAGAAAAGGCCAAGAACGTACTGTGTCGGTTGGAGCATACGACACTGCGTAAGGTGACAGCCAATACAGCCATTTACTACGATCCCGATCCGCAGCGTACGGTTATTGCCGAGGATCAGGAGTTCGTGAACGTATACTACGAAATGCCTGATTTTGATCCTACGCGTATCTCCCCATGGTTGCTGCGTATTGAGCTGGACCGCAAGCGAATGACGGACAAAAAACTGACAATGGAACAGATCGCCGAGAAGATCAATGCCGGTTTTGGAGACGATTTGAATTGCATCTTTAACGACGACAATGCGGACAAGCTTGTGTTGCGCATCCGTATTATGAACGAGGACAATAAATTCCAGGAAAACGAAGAAGAAAACATGGACAAGATGGAGGACGACATGTTCCTGCGGTGTATCGAGGCGAACATGCTGTCGGACATGACACTACAGGGTATCGAAGCCATCGGCAAGGTGTACATGCATCTGCCGCAAACAGATGCTAAGAAGCGCATCGTCATCACGCCCGAGGGTGAGTTCAAACCGATCGGTGAATGGTTGTTGGAGACGGACGGTACCTCTATGATGAAAGTGTTGAGCGAACGGGACGTCGATCCGGTACGCACTTACAGTAACGACATCTGTGAGATCTTCTCCGTGCTGGGCATTGAAGCTGTGCGAAAATCGGTCGAGAAAGAAATGAACAACGTGCTGCAATTCTACGGTCTTTACGTGAACTATCGACATCTCGCGTTGCTGTGCGATGTCATGACTGCGAAGGGTCACTTGATGGCCATCACTCGACACGGTATTAACCGACAGGACACGGGTGCACTAATGAGATGTTCATTCGAAGAAACGGTTGATGTGCTGAACGATGCAGCGGCACATGCGGAAGTCGATCCGATGCGTGGTGTGTCGGAGAACATCATCCTCGGACAGCTGCCCCGAATGGGAACTGGTTGTTTTGATTTGCTATTAGACGCGGAGAAATGTAAGCTCGGTATGGAAATTCCGCACACCTCAATACTGGGTGGAACGGGAATGTTCTTCGGTTCGGCGGCGACACCGAGCATGACGCCTTGGCAGCAATCGGCCACTCCTGGTTATGGAGGGTGGTCTCCATCCGGTCCGGCTAGCGGTATGACACCGGGTGGCCCAAGTTTCTCGCCCTCGGCACAATCGGATGCATCGGGAATGTCTCCCTCATCTTGGTCACCGATTCGGGGATCACCGAGTTCTCCCGGTCCTTCGATGTCACCGTACCCGCCATCATCTCCATCGATGTCACCATCTTATTCGCCAAGCAGTCCGAACTATGCACCAAACTCACCGGGCGGAGCATCACCATCGTACTCTCCGACAAGTCCCTGCTATTCGCCACCGAGCCCACAGTATTCACCGGGAAGCTCGAACTATTCCCCAAGCAGTCCAAACATTCACTCCGCGACGCAAAACTATTCCCCTACTTCACCAAGCTATTCACCGATGTCTCCAATGCATCCGGCCAGCGCATCAAACTTTGCCAGCCCGGCCTACTCTCCGACGAGTCCTTCGTATTCGCCGACCTCGCCCAGCTATTCACCGTCGTCGCCCGTATTTTCTCCAACCAGTCAGTCGTACTCACCGTCAAGCCCTTCGTACTCTCCTACTAGCCCATCATATTCACCGACCAGCCCGTCTTACTCACCAACGTCGCCAAACTTTACTCCCGTCACACCGTCATACTCCCCGTCGAGTCCGAACTATTCGCCCACCTCACCACACTACTCTCCAGCATCGCCCAGCTACTCGCCCTCTTCACCGAAATATTCTCCCACCTCGCCAAGCTATTCGCCGACCTCACCGTCTTACATCGGAAGTCCTCACTACACACCCGCCAGCCCACAGTACGCGCAAACCAGCCCCAACTATTCACCAACATCGCCCAGCTATTCACCCTCATCACCACAGCATTCACCCGGCAGTAGTAGCAATCACTACAGCATTGGCTCGTCTTCGTACTCGCAAACGCCGGCGCCGTACTCACCCAACATGTCCTCGTACTCACCTAGCAGTCCGAAGTATTCACCGACCAGCCCAGTCTACACGTCCAGCTCACCGACCTATTCGCCCTCATCGCCGGCCTATTCTCCGACACCGCAGGGTTACAGTCCATCAAGCCCAGCCAGTCCTACCTACTCGCCGACGAGTCCATCGTACGATGATAGCAATGAGGATTAAAGGTATGTTGATTTGATATCGCAAAAAAAAACCTGTTATTTGTAATTTAACATTTTTTATTGTTTTAGGCTTTTTGGAAGCAATGAAATACATCGCTGAGCAAACGTTTACATTCTCTAGGATTTTCCTGCTCTTGGTCGTTATCCATCGTTGTCTATGAATAGAAGTATCATTTTTTTTTTCATATAAGCGGGGATTATTTTACATCGAGCGATGATGTTCTTGACAAGCGATGAATATTATTTAAATGAATTTATTATTAACAACTGCAATGAACTTCGAGGGAGGAATGTTCGTGTTTTTTTTTCAAGACACCACAGCAAAAGAAGTTTGTGGTGACATAGCATTTTATTACTTCTTGATGGAAATCCGATGAACAGATAAGCTGAAACACCCTTATGAATGAGACTCTGACTCTGTATCCAAGCTAAGTACTGGAACATCATCTCATCTGGTCATTATGTAAAGAGTAGCATTGTACCCACCCACGGGTGCTACTGATACTAGGGTGAAATGAGTTTTACATGTAAATGGTATTTTTAAGAAGTGCAGAACGATAGTACTTTATATTCAACACGCTATCAATAAAAAGGTGCAAAATGGAAACTATATTGTCTTTTCTAATATGTAAAACATTACTGAAACTTTTCCGGGTCAATTTCATCACTTGTCATATTGTATAAGGTGAGTTGTGCGGTATATTGAATAAAAGAATACACATTGTTGAAAAAACTTCTTTGCAGAGCGAGATAAGTTCGATACGGAACGGTTATTTTAAATATTGCACTTACTAAACGTTTGCAACATCGTTATTATGCACGCAAAAAAGACTATTCAAAGCGCTCTAAAAGGTGCAGATATATATATTTTTGGGATTTATTACAGCTCAATCAAATAAAACGAGCGAACGAAATTAAAATAACTATGTGAAGACAGTACGCATCAGCAGTGGAGCGTTCAATCTACAAACAAAAACAGATCGAGCGAGCAGAGCAAACGAGCAAGAAACGGTCAGAACGATATTTGCAAATGGCCAATCGTCGAAAAATGGCTACAGTATGTGTGAAGTATATTTCCTTCTTAAAAATCGACGATAAATAGTCTTATCGGGCGAAAGTTATTCGCAAGTGATACACTGACTGATCGTGCGTAAGCGTAAGGTGTTATTTAGCGTATCCGGGTAGGGGCCAGCGCGTAAAAGCTGTAAGCAAAATAGTAAGTTTTCCTCAGGCAAGCAGAGAAGCAAGAGCGAGGTTGCTACCGACACACACACATACACCTTTCTCGGGCCTACGGTTCTTTTTCGGTGTGTCGTCTTGCGGACAAAAAGAGATAGTCCCAGTGGAGGAATAAACGACCAATTGGGTAACGAAAGCGAGAAAGAGAAGGAAAGTACGACGATGGTGTGCTGAGCCGTTTGTGAATGATGTGCAGCGTGATGGTGTGTGAGTGTGACGATCGCCTTCTAGGCAGGTAGGGAAAAGAAGAGAACGAAGTAGAAAAAGACTAGTGGTGCGGTCGGGTCAGCAGCAATAATATCGGCAGTAGCATTGCCAGTGGAGCAAAAGCTACTTCACCAGCAGCAGTAGTAGAAGTAGGAGGAAGAGAGTAACAGTGAAGGACCGCGACCAAGAAAGGCGTGGGGCAAAAGAAAACGCGTAAAAAGAAGCCCGAAACAGCAGCGCAAAATTTGCTCCGAACTCCTGCTCGGTGTGTGTGTGTGCATTCCGAGAAGAAGACGTGTGCGTGTGTGTATGTGTGTGATTGGTGGTCGGTCAACGTCGCCGTCGTCGAACAAATTCTAGCGACACACCAACTACTCCTTCAGCCGTGTGCGCCATTAAAGCCACAGTTGGCACTTCCGCCAGATTTTTAGGTTTGCTGAAAGTGTGTGGAACAGACTGGTGGAACGTTCGTAGGATTGGATCATAGAACCACGACGGGGCAACTACGGCAACTACGATTGCATTTGCTGAGGAAAAATCATCAATTATCCGAAACGTAGAGTTCTTCGTCCAGTTTCATTCCTACGTCGAGGAGGAACTATGCAAACATCGCAAACACACGCCAATTCTTTTCAAGGCAACTTGCTAGAAACCCAACAGCATCGGTTGTGGATGTGTATGTCTGGTAAGTGTGTATTTAGTTAAGCAGACTAGTTCCGACAAGTCGTGTTCCATGGTAATGTTTTGACTTACTATTCAGCATTACTATTTCCCTGTAGTGTGGCTGTCTGTGGGTATAAAACGGGTTAATACATGAAAAACAGAGCGAAGGATAGAAAGAGAGAGAGAGAGAGAGCGCGCGCGACAGCTAGCGAAATAGTGGAATGCGAGTCTGATGGTGCCAAATATCTTGAGTTCACCGCGTGATCAGTTTTGTTCTCACTCCTCAATAGAGAACTCATCCACAATACCCCTGCTCAAAGCATTCCCACCCCACAAGCCCCTCTCTAATGTGAGCTTGCTTGGTTCGAGTCAGTTCAGTTTCGAGTATCTAATCGTGACTAGTAAATCCATCCAACCAAATCCCTTCGAGCTCCCTCGCTGCTGCCACCCGTCGTCGTGATGGGTGGTTGGGCACACGGACAGACTTGTACGCACGGGATCATCTCCTCTCTTTCGTAGCAACATCGAACAGCAAACGATTTTGACAATTAGGCTTTTTTTGTCCCGTTTTTCTGACTCATACGCTCCTGCTCACTCTCGAAAACCTTGCAAAGTGTCCCCAAAATAGAAATTTCGATACGGCGATGAGGCACTCCACCACGCAGTATACAGTTCTGTTTCTTCTGACAAAATATAAAAACCTTCACCGAGGTTCACCGCAACATCGCGACGCCCCATCGTAGTTAAATCGTCTCACGGCCCCCGTGTGTTGTCAACGTTGTCTCCTCTTGAAGCATACAACGCGTCACTAAGGACAGGATAATACTGTGCGGTAGAAAGAAAAAGAGAATCATCGCTAATATCTTGGGACAACGCAGAAAACTAAGAAGAGCAGCAAAAAACGATGAAAACGGTGATCCTCCTGGCAAACAATAGCGCGTGTTCTGTGTCGGTCAATCTTCAATATAGTACGCGCTAGCGGTAGCTGTTTCTATCAACCAGCAAAAGGAGAGAGCTAGAGAGAGAGAGAGAAAGAGAGAGAAGTAACTATGAACCAAATTGAAAAGGGAATTGGCAGGAGAAAGAAAACTTTTTTTAAGCGTATCAATTGGATCACCAAAAAAAAGCACCGCTGTTGATTTTTAATATTGCACAATAATGGCAACAGAAAACATTCAACCTATGTTCGATTGCATAGTAATTACCTCTTGAAGAAAACGTTGTCAACATTGTGAATTGTTCCAGCATTTGTATTGTAAATTCATTGGCGAGGGCATGCCTCTCATCCTTTTCCTTGCTAGTGTACAGCGTACATAAAAGTCGATGAAAACGGTATAGAAGTATGTTTTCGTTAAATCTTTAGCCCTGTATATTAGTATGTTAATGGCGCTGCCGAATCGGAACGAGGCAAAATTTGCTTGCCCTGAAGGGTGTCCATATGTTGGCTTTTCCTCCGTGTGAGTGTTGTTTCGCGTTGTTTTGCTAGTAGTGGTAATTTTATGCAGTCATGTAAACATCGCAATACTCCTCTGTTTCCAAAAAGACGTATCTTAATGGTATTAACTCAGTCAAGTATACTAATTTTATTTTAAATTTTTTCTTCATTCCAGAGTGGTATAATTCGTACCAGCAAGATATTGGACAATTATTGGTCTCGAACTTCCGATTCTACTAGTGTGCTGTGATTAATCTTCGTCCCCTCTAGAAATTCGAAACTGCAAACACACGCACACCACAGTGCCAGAGCAACACGGACCGGACACACACACACACATATATATATATATATATGTAAGTGTATATACGGTGCCTCTCGTCCGCACGACTTCTCAGCTGTCAGGCCAAAGGGGTTGCATAATTGCAGCGCGATTTATTCGACGCGCAAAGAAATAGAGATCGTTGCGCGCGGGCCAGTAGTAGTGGTTCGCAAGTGCTACCAACCATCGAAAAGCAGAGGGCACTAATGAACTTTTGCAGTCAGTGGTCCCAGTGACAGTGTCTATCCTATTCGAACCTCAAGCCACGTTTCTCGATCGTGGACGGTACGGTTTGCGGCGTACTTGAAAAAAGAAAAAAAAAATCAAACGAGAATACCGGTAAAACAAAAGTTGGACATTATACCGCGCCGTGCCGTGATTTTAATCGTGATCGTGATAGTGAACCTTTCTTGTAACCATTTAC
>KB692646.1:0-16380 GCA_000349165.1 Anopheles christyi | reverse complement strand
ATATATATATGTAAGTGTATATACGGTGCCTCTCGTCCGCACGTCTTCTCAGCTGTCAGGCCAAAGGGGTTGCATAATTGCAGCGCGATTTATTCGACGCGCAAAGAAATAGAGATCGTTGCGCGCGGGCCAGTAGTAGTGGTTCGCAAGTGCTACCAACCATCGAAAAGCAGAGGGCACTAATGAACTTTTGCAGTCAGTGGTCCCAGTGACAGTGTCTATCCTATTCGAACCTCAAGCCACGTTTCTCGATCGTGGACGGTACGGTTTGCGGCGTACTTGAAAAAAGAAAAAAAAAATCAAACGAGAATACCGGTAAAACAAAAGTTGGACATTATACCGCGCCGTGCCGTGATTTTAATCGTGATCGTGATAGTGAACCTTTCTTGTAACCATTTACCTAGTCTCCTTGTAATGGTGTTTGTAAAGTGAACAAAGTTACAGCAATTGTGTGCCGAAGTTTCTCACTAAGCGGTTGAAAATACTTTTTACGACACTGTAAGTGAGAGTGCAAAAGTTTAAATTCGAAGCACAAATCGTTAACAGATCATCCTCGGAAATCGAATAAAACACCCTTCGATGCACTTTGCGTGAAAGAGAAAAGCCATTTTAGAAGATAGCAACGATTCGTAAATGTCTAAACAAAACACACATGCACTCTCTCACACAAACAAATCACAAGTGCGTTTAACTGAAGGAAAATAATGCAAGGTGTGCAAAGTGCGGCTTGACGAAGAAACTACCGTACATGTTGAAACTTTGAAACTACCTTTAAAAAAGAAAGAAGGTTAGAAAAAGAAAACAACTCAAAAACCAAATCATCGATCCTACCTAAATGCAATTTTTTTAAACTACACACCCACTCGTACAACAAAACTCAGAACCAAAATTCATTGGAATAAAGTAAGAAATTTACTCAAAACACGGCGAGAAAAATAACACCAAAAGCACATCAAACAAACGGAAGCATAAATACAACTCGTACAGCAATTCGGAGTGATCTTGAAACTAAGATCGAATAATACAAAACTACTAGTAGTAGGTACAGCGAGTGGACAGTTTGAACAATTCCACGCAGCAATCCTTTCCATTCTTCGTGATCGTGACAATATATCTTGGTAGTGCTTAAACCCCAAAATTCTAATACTATAAAGAGTAGTACGAAAACGCTCTGAAATTTGTGTATGTGTGTCATTCGTAGAAATAATAAACCACCGACTAGAGAATAACGACGAACCCATAATATCAAAGAACAAGCAGCAGGACAGCGCATCTACAACGCGTGCTGGTGAGATCCCTCTTTCATCAGCTAAGAGCGACTATTGTGTGCGTGTGTATGTGTGTGTGTGTTGGTCTCGAAGACGTAAAGTGTGCGCGGGCTAAGCAAAGCGATTTGATCGGGACGCTAAATTTTGTTCTACCAGCACAAATTTATATCATCAACAGCCGCCAGCACCGAAATCATCATCTTCATAATCACTGTCTTTTTGAAAGGTAAGTTTAAATTAGTGCAAATTACTATTCGATAGAATTCTTGGCCACATTTTGGATGATTACGTCCGGTTTTGAAAGTGTAGTTCACACAGTTGAATGCATTGTTGAATACAGCCATTATAATGTATCGTACCACCATCAAAACCCCTATCTCATTGTGCAATGTGCAATGCTGGATTTCAACTTCCCAAATATTAGCCATATCAGAGCCCCCGTTTTCTAGGAAAAGATAGTAAAACACTGTGGCCAATGTGTGTTATGCGACGGAATAGGGAATGATTGGCAGGGGAGTGGTGTTGGGTTTGGGAACTGGTGTACTGTATCTCAGTTGGTGTTGATAAGGAAGGGTAGATCTACTACAACGTTCATTATCGATGCCGGTTCGTTATCATATACGGCGCTAACTTACCGCAAGGTGACGATGGTGGGTCACATCAACACTGCTTCTTGTTGGACGAAGACTTTATTTTTAAAAGTAAAGCTTTTGCTAATGATGTTAAGCTTGCTAGTCATTATCGAGGTAGATGAAACGAACATTTATACCCGTTACCAAACAAACCTTTGCTGATATCCTGTTCCTTGTTGATTAATCTGATTAATCTAACTTGTAAACCGGCAGTAATGTTTCAATTATTGTTTGATATCATTAACTAAGCCTGAATCCTGAAAAAATGAATCTTTATATAAAAAATATTATCCGGTTAGATAAAATATTGTTTCAAGTATCGACCAAATAATTATTAACCAATTAATTGTGCCTTGTCAACTTTATTGCAAGGTATCGGCCGGTGCACTCAAGAGATGAAGCAAAATAGTAGAAAATCGAAGTGAACGAACCAAAATTCACTACAGATTAGATTAGCAGTGAAGTATCATTCGACAATTTCAGTGAAGAAACAGATTCGAGATAAGAATTCTAAAGTTCCAAAATGGAAACTGTTCTTTCAAGTGAAGTAACACGTGTAACTATCCAATTAAGATACAATTTTATAATAGTTGCTTTACTTAAAATTATTTCACTAATTTTAACTGTTTATCACTTGCAGATAAGGTATTCTTTTAAACCCCTCTGCCGTTGAGTTCATCTATAAAAACGAATAAAACCACAAAACAAACTTTAAAGAATCTGACGTAAGTAAAGATCGGTAAATTATTTCGTTTTTTAAATTAAACCGTTAAACTCATATTTATTCCCACTCCAGGAAACAGCACAGCGCAAAAACTAGTTTAGCATATAGGATTGAAAGTGATACTTCAAGCAATCCCCCCTCGTTAATCTACCGTTTGTAGCATCTAGCACAACCGTGTAGCTGAAACACCGTGAAAATCAGTCGTGAAAAGTGAAGAACCTTGCTGGATAAAAACAACAACAAACAAACAAACAAACAAACAAACAAACGCAAAACAACCTGCCAAGCAATAGGATCAACTCTCCCGGCTACAGTGGGTCACATCGGCAGTGCGAGCCGTACATTTATAAAGAAATTCAACCAAAAACTCCAATAGATTAACGATTCCTAGCAGTATTGCCAAGATTCTTGTCGGTTGTTTGTTGAAGTGAAGCACGCGCGTGGTAAAACAACGCTTAGCAGACTGTAGCGCACTGCAATTGATCTTATATTACTAGTACACTACCGCTACTATACTACTATTACTTCTAATACCCTACTACTACAACCAACCACCAGCAGCATATAGTCGAAAGTAGCAAAATTATTGTTGCTGTGTGTTGCCATTACTCAACACTACTTCACCAACAAGTCTGAATACGCTTTTATGAATTTACTTAAAAAAAAGGAAAACAAATTATTGCTCGATGTCACAAAACAAACTCAACCAGTAGCACCAACCAGAAACACTACTACTATTGTCCGGTTGAACGTGATGAAAAGGATACTTTTGTAGCAGTCTGTAGTGTGAAGGAAGTTTACAGTTACAAACCTTACAAACAAAACGAGGAAGAACAACTACATCAGCTGGACTGCTACCAAACTAATATCCATTACTACCACACAATCGATCTATGAGTCTGAAATCACACACAATCAGGGATTGTTGCATCGACATCATCCTCTCTTAAAGTAGCTAATTTTTCTTGATCATCAAAGCAACACATCAAAAAGAGCGGCAGGCTGAAACCGATCGGTCCGGCCAATCTTCCAAGCTTGTATCGGAATCGTTGCTCATCCTTTCCGTCGCCAAACATTCGGTGGTGCGTTTGACCGGTATTTCTGAACAAAACACAAATCGCAACAAAACAAAGAGTGAACGAAGAAAAGTGTGAGAGAGGGAGAGAGGAGATTCTTAATAGTGATACTAAATTCCTTTATTATGTGCCAGTGTTCCTTAGTGGACGCACAAAACTACGTGAAACCAGCCACTAGACTAAAACCGTGCAAGCAGTTTGTCGCATCTCCCGGTTGTTGTTTCTGCGTGTCCAAGGAAGACGACGGTATTTAAAATTGTTCCAAGAGCGTTCTTACGGAGCAGGCAGAACAACTCCCTCCCCCCACTCCCATCATCACAAAGCATCCCACACAGGGGGAAGTATAACAGAATAACGTCATTATCATTACTAGCTGCAGAAAGCGGCCAAGTAAGAGTAGCAGCAGTTGTTACACTGCGTGTTAGTATCATTGGAGGTTAATTACCATCGTCATCATCAACGTATCAGCTGCAGTAACCCGTGTTCAAGATGATGGTTTGCGACCAGAAAGGCGAAGAGGAAATGCAGAATAACGAAAATGACACTGTGAATATGAAATGTGATTTATCTCATTACCTGATAGCTATAAAGAAAACTAAACTTAGCGTTATTAGTGAAGCACAGTATAGGATGCAGGAGAAAATGGCGATGCCAGAGCTGGAAGCACAGCAGTTCGGCGATGACGAGGAGGATGACCAAATTGTAGCCATTAAGAAACCCAACTGCGAACCACCATTGAAACAAAAGGATAATAATAGTAATATAGCGGAACGGAAGCAGGTGTCGTGCGAAGAGCAGCTGATGCAAGAGCAAAGCAGGAGGATTATCCTGGAAGAGGAGCAATGCCAGCAGCAGCCAACCCAACAGAGACTATCAAGCAGCAAATTCATACAGTTCGAAGAACTCGTTCGTTTGACGCAGCTGGAAACGATCATCCGTCGGCAGGCACCGCACCACGTTCGAATGAGATTATGTGGTGGCGGTGAAGATTCCATTAACAACGGTACAAGTGCCTGGGGTACACCCACTGCTACGAACAATACGGCCGGTAGCACCTGGGGTCCGATTGGAGGTGGTAGTGGATCTGCGCAGCAATCGGGTGCATCCATTGGGCCGTCTGGCGCATCGCAGCCACCTGTTGCCGGAGGCTCGAATGCCAGTCCATGGGGAGGAGCTTCACAGCAAAATGGAGGTTCCGGAGGGCAAACTTCCAAAGTCAACGCACCATTAGTCAATCCGAATAGTGTGGGAGCCTCGGGAGTTTCGTCCGATGGAAGTGGCAACAGTGCAGGCAATGGTGGTAATGGAGGTGGAGCCGGAGGCCCTTGGAATGGAGCTGGAGTAAACGCACAAGCTGCTGTTGCGGCACAAGGTACTCAAGTGGGTGCTGGACCAGCTGGAAGTGGAACTAATGCCGCTGGAGCTTCCCAACTAGAACAGCCCGGAGCGGCAGGCGGTGTGTCTCAACAACAGCAATCCACGGTGGCAGCAGCACAGCAACAACAGGCTGCCGGTCAAGCGGGACAACAGGAAGCGGTGGGGGCTGCTACAGCGTCAGCAGGAGGAGCAGCGGCAGCTGTGGTTCAATCCAGCGCCGCCAAAAATCAGCTAGAGCACCTTAACTCGCTGCGCGAGTCGCTATTTGCGCAGGACGGCTGGGGCTCAGAGAACGTAGATCAGGACACGCAGTGGGATGTACCAGCATCCCCGGAACCCAGTGGCAAGACTGACCCAAACAGCGCAACCAGTGGGCCAACGGCCGGTATTCCAATGTGGAAAACAAACACGGGAACAGAGCTTTGGGAGGCAAATCTGCGTAACGGTGGCCAATTGCCCCAACAGCAACCACCAGTCCAGAAGACACCCTGGGGACCAGCAAATAACTATGGCGGCACCTGGGGTGAGGATGATGAAGCAAATGAGCCGGGTAGCGTATGGAATGGAGCTATGGGTGGTGCGAGTGTCGCCGGCGGTCCGGGAGGACCAGGCGGCGTTGGTCTGCGCGATCAACCGCCGGGTCCACAGCAGTCACAGCAGCACACTGGACAGCAGCAAGGCCAGCAACCGCCGTGGAACACTGCTGGGGGAATGGCCAGTGGTGGAACCGGTGGCATGTGGACGGGAGCATCAGCAAGTGCACCCGGAGGTGTCGGGACGATGGCACCCAATGTCCCAGCTGGTCTTAAGAAGGACAATGAGTGGGGAACAGGAATCGGGTCTGGTGCTACGACTGGCGGAAACGGGGCATGGGGGGCATCTGGAGGTGGTGCGGCCGATAATCGCGTTGGTGGAAATCAAGTAGCAGCCGGAGGTCTCGATCCGACTGGGCTCGATATGCGCAACATTCGTATTGCCAGCGCGATGGATAGCAATCGTGAGATCCGTGGCGATCCGCGTGGCATCTCTGGCAGGCTGAACGGAAACGTTGGTCTCTGGGATCAGCATCAAATGTCGAGCATGCAGCAAAAAATGCCTCCTACGGTCACAACCCCAGGAACACCTACGGGAGGAGTCGGAGGGCAGGGCGGAGGTGGCCAGTGGCCCTCGAACAACCCGCTTGGCTCGATTAATAATGGCGTTGCGGGTGGGGGTGGAGCAGGTGGTAAGCTGGTCTCCGGGTCTGGCTGGGACGATCCAACTGCAGGAGGCGGCCCACCGGCGGTAGGGGGTGTGCGTCGCAACAACATGGACGATGGAACAGCTCTGTGGGGCCAGAATGCACTGAACAGACAAAATTCCGGCAACGTATCCGGTTGGAAAGACAACAGCGGCGGCGGGTTGGGTCCACCAGGCACCGAAGGTGGTATGGGCCGAAACATGATGCATCGCAATGCGATGGTCGGCGGAGGTGGTAACCTGCCCGGCAACGGTGGACTGGTAGGTCGCGGCGTCGGCGGACCCGGAGGTCCCATGAAACCGGAAAGCTTGTGGGGTCAAAATCCAGCTGCGGCACTCGGCGCTGGACCGCGCGGTAATGCTGGCAACTGGGGCGGAGACGATGTATCGTCCGGTGCAGGTGGTGGCAACTGGGGAGAGGAAAAACCCCCGGGTGGCGGCATGGGCGGCAACTCGTTGTGGAATGATGGTGCCAATAACAATTGGAACAACAAGGGCAAAATGTCAACCTCGGGAGGCGGCGGATGGAACGACGGTGCTCCGGCAGGCGGTCCCGGGGGCATGGATATGAGCAACTCGGACTGGTCAATGCCGCCCCAGAGCAAGCTGCCACCGAATGGCAACAAGATGAATGCGCTCGAGATCATACGCTGTAGTAAGCCTTACCGACATCTGTGCGATATGGGATTCAAGAAAGAGGACGTAGAGAGCGTCCTGCGGATGACCAACATGAACATGGAAGAGTCAATGGATTTACTGCATCGCAGCAGTGGCGGTGGTGGAGGCTCCGACTGGTCCCGACGACCGGACGGGCATGGTGGATTTGGAACGGGCGACCAGTTTGTTACCGGCGGTGGCGTTAGCGGGCGCTTTGCTGCAGCTGCAGCCGGTGTTGGCCCGATGGCATTCCAGCAGGTAAGCTACTGAAGACGTCATATTTTTTACTTTCCCTGTTGCAGGTTAAAAACTGTGTTGTTTTATTATTACAGAACAATCAGAACAACCTTGGCGTTGGCAGTGGTGTTTTCGGTGGCGGTAATGGTCCGGCAGCCGGTGGCGGTTCGTTTAATAGTATGAAGTTTGGCGGTGGTCATGGCGGCGCAGGTGGCAACGGTGGCGGGCCAGTTGGAGGTGGTGGTCCGCCTGGCGGAGGTGCCGGTGTGTTTGGGGGTCAGCATCAGCAACAGCAACCGGGTGGGCTCGGGGGTGGTGGCGGATTGAATCAGCAGAACGCACAATCGCAGCAAATCTCGAACCAGCAGTTGCGGCTGCTTGTTCAACAAATACAGCTGGCGGTTCAGAACGGGTACCTGGAGAGTCAGATTCTCAATCAACCCCTGGCTCCACAGACACTGATGCTACTACATCAATTGCTAACCCACATTAAGGTAGGCATTAGCTGTTGCGGTACCCACGTTGGATTAATTATATCTAACAATTTATATCCCTTTTACGTCCATCTCGATCCAATATACAGCAATTGAATGTAATGCAAAGCAATCTGAGTCGTACCGGTGGTGGTGGCGTGAATGCCGTACAAATATCCATTGCAATCAACAAACTAAAGTCGCAGATAGCCAATCTACAGAGTCAGATCAACATGCAGCAGGCAAACTATCTGAAACAGCAGCAGCAACAGCAGCAACCGCAGCAACATCAGCAGCAGCACCAACAACAGCCGCCCCATCCGAGCAGTTTGAACGCAGCGAACGTAAACGTGTCAGCGATTGCCGCTGCCGGTGGTCACCCGGGCAACGATCTCTTCCGTACGCCGTCCGATCTTGCCGGACTACCGGGCAGCTTTGCCGACATGGCACTGAAAGATGGCGGGGGCGTTCCGTTCCCGTCTAGCGGCAGCACTAGTCAACAATCGCGGCTGCAGCAGTGGAAGCTACCGACAAATAGTGCCACAACACCGGGCAGTCTCGACAAGGACAATTCGGACCTGACCGATTTCGTTCGTGCGCCTGGTGCGAGCTCCAAGTCTGGTCCGTCCGGATCGGGTATTGATGATAGGTAATTGCAAATCACATCGAAAGAAGGTTGAAATGTCACTCTTTTATCACATTTCTTCTTTCTTTACTCTCACAATGTGTACAGCACTTGGTCTAACGGGCGCAACAATCTAGGCGACGGCTGGCCGGATTCGGGCTCACAGGACAACAAAGAATGGCCGGGTGGGAATGATGCATTCAGCGATTTGGTGCCCGAATTTGAACCCGGAAAACCATGGAAGGTAAGCACGTTGCGCATTTTGTGCGGCTTACTGTGTTGAAGAAACACGGTGCTACAATATGCAGGTTCTAATTGCTTGTTCTATCTCTCCACAGGGCACCCAAGCTACACGAATTGAAGACGACCCAACAATCACACCGGGTAGCGTTGCACGCAATCCACTATCGATAGCTGCTGCTAAGGAGTCGAATCTATTTGGCGGCGGTGCAGCCAGTGCTGCGAGCAACAGTAAATCATCTCCTACCGAATCCACGTGGAGCTTTAATCCGTCCGGTGGTGGCGGGGGTGGCGTCCAGGGTGGTAATTATGGAAGCAAGGTACAGAAAAACCCTTGGCAAGATGCAAACACACCGACGATGCCGCCAGCCGATCTCTGGGACACACCACTCGGAGCAAACGGTGGTAAGGGTCGTAGTGTCGGCATGATGGGTGGCATTGGTAAACCTGGTGTCAGCAAGCTGGATGCAAATGGTTGGAACACACCGAACACGCAGGCCGGTGGCAGCAACACGTGGAACAGTGGTGCGTCTTCAGCCAACTCTTGGTCGTCGACATGGATTATGCTTAAAAATCTAACCGCTCAAGTAAGTTTGCGTGTGGATGGAGTTCGGTACGAGTAGCATAATTTTATAATCTTCCATGAACCTTTTTCGTGTATGCTTTTTGTTCAGATTGAGGGTTCCACTTTGCGTACGCTGTGCTTGCAGCACGGTCCGGTGGTAAACTTCCATCTTTTCTTGAACCACGGCATTGCCCTGTGCAAATATGGAACTCGCGAGGAGGCACAGAAGGCACAGTTGGCACTTAACAACTGTCAGCTGGGTAACACGACGATTATTGCCGAAATACCCAACGAAAGTGAAATACAATACATTCTGCCACATACAGTAGGCAACAGTAATGGTATGGCAAACGGACTGACCAGTGGTGGTGGGCAAAATTGGCGTCTCAGTGCTGCAGCTCAATCGCAACCGATGGTTGGTCGATCTAATTCAGTCGTACAGGGTAAGTAAGGAAGGAAGGAATTGTGTGACATACACATTACATTACGTTGTATATAAGCTACAATGCTTGCCAATGCTCTTTTGCAGATACGTGGAGCTCAAATGCATGGGGATCGGGGAACACTAGCTCCAGCCTATGGAACTCGCTTGATGGTGGCCCGGGTGATCGAGGCACACCCGCCAATCTGAATTCGTTGCTTCCGGAAAGCTTACTCGGAACAGAACTGAACTGATGATTGAGAAACACTACCATCACCACCAACGTCACCGAACGGAAATAACCGTAAGCCTGTGTGAACACGCCAAGAGCGCGTAGATTCGAAATCCATCACTGCTGTTTCACCTCAACCGAAAAAAGTACGAAGAGTTTTAACTGCATAAGCTATAGGTGATATAATACGATGGTACGGTATTAGAGCTCAGCTCTCCCCATCATTATCGTGTTAGCGTTTCCAGGTGCACCGAAGGCGGCAGATGACACATCCCAAAAAAGTAAAAAAGTTCTCTTAGGATAGTTAAGGTAAGCTATTATGATGAGCTACATGTTTCTGTAATGGCAGAAGTAGTAGCAATGTATTTGTTGCAATAGTTACAACATTATTGTAGTGTCTTAGTTTGTGAATGAATCACAACACATAACGACAACAAAACAGTGCGTAGCGATTTAAACAATCGTACTAATCACCATCCTCTTACATGGGTTTGCCGTTGCATTAAGTGTCGCACTATCTTTCTTTTTTTTCCAATTTCTCTCGCAGAATTGAACTAGTTTTAAAGAAGCTGCTATTGTAGGATCATAAAGCTGGAAATCAACACACATTCTTAAATCCCAAACACAATACTATGCGAACTCATCTATAGTGGTTGAATGAAGCTAAAGAGCAGGCCTGCGAGACTAACACTGGAGAAAGAAAGAAGAAGCGAACGATGCGAGTAGAGGAGTAAAACAAAAAGCAAAAAAAGAAACCTAAAAAGTGTCTTTTGAAAGTCAGCGGTTTCGCGTCTGGCGTAGTATTAAGGTGTTGTGAATGTTTTTATCATTTTTTTTTAAACAATGTAATCTTATACAATTTAAATAATATATTATATATATTTGAGAAGTAGACGGCTAATGATGAAATATTAATTGGATAAAAAGCGAAAACAAACAATGCAAACGAGTTTCGAATAAACACGGGAAATAATAACACCTGAGGAACCTAAAGAATGCAATCTACGTAGAATCGAAACAACTCGGGCCCGCAAGGTATATTTCAAGTCAAAGAGAAAACTCTTGTTTTAGATACAAAAAATTAATTGAAGAAAACTTGTTTTGTTAATTTTTTTAAAACAAAAACTACAAACTCTTCCCCACCCTTTTCTCCTAATGAGAAGTTTTTCTCCAGCACCTCATCGTTGTCAAAGAAAGGCTTAATCAACGATGATTAGAAGAAGAAGAAGTAAGCAAAAACAACAAATGTGTAGTAGTGGAATCAAGGAGATAGGTAAATGAAACTCGTCGGTGTTTAGTGAGAAGTAGACCAATTTGCTTCTCCCACAACCGGTGAAAATTAATAAGTAATTAACGAAAGTGTGCTACAAAAGAAATCGAAAGCTAATAATGTTATTATGCTATAAGTTATCGAGTACTCGACTTATATACAGAGTAGGTATTTAGCATTTGTCCTTAGTGGTTTTTCTCGTTTGTTTTTTAACGTAAATTATCTCCATCCACTTTCTTCGCTTATGTGGAGTCCCTCCTTTTTATTATCTCCCATCTCACCAAGATGTGGTGTGGTTGTCGATCTGTTTTGAAGGTATATGAAAGAAGGAAGATTCGTAAAAAATAAACATAACGGGAGTGCTAATTATTGAAGGGGGAGCATGTGAAAGAGCTGTGGAATACAAAATACATGAACATATATACATATACACAAATATGGATATATCAAATGAAACAACAACAAAAAAACATTTCCTTTTTATGACGCTTGTAGTAGCATTGGCTGTTTTGTGAAGGAGACAGACATAACATACACTCAGCCAAACAAAGCTAATTAATAGAGGTAGAAATTAAGCTAAGTAAATAATACTGACCCCGACCCGGTGTGCGGTCGTAAATCACATACCTAGTGTGCGTAAGGATTAGTACGTAAGGATGTACCGTAATGCGTAAGACAAAAACCAAAATGAAAAAAGAAAGAAAAAAAAAGCAAAACAAAAACAGAAAAATGATAAAATCAAAAAAAAAGAAACCTAACTTTACAAACATAGTCACACAAACGAAGGAAAGAGGGGAGAGACGTGTAAGGTAAAAATATTCGTTGTACCATTTTGTTTTTTACTTTAGATACGCTGCTTCGTGCACCTTCTCCCGTCATAGGGAATAATGTACGTACGTATAGATGCCGTGTGTTCTACCGTACGTACCGTGCCGCGTTCAACTTACTCTCTGTTGACTCGAGAGAGCCTTTCCTTCCCAGCGTTTATGTATGGCCCTGCGGCCACCAACCAAATGACAGCTAAGCCAGTAGCTAATCCAGCTGATCCGCATTCGTGCTTTCCATAGACTTAATAATGCTATAAAGCCGTCAGCATCTCGTACCTCGTCGTCCATGGTTCTCTATTGTTTTTTTTATGTTTATTGTTTTGCTCGGTTTTAGCTTTGACTATTTTGTTTCTGAAAAAATAAACATTGTGAGATTAAAAAGACCTGCAGAGAGCGAATGAATTACTAATTAAAGTAAAGGATAATAAGATAAGGCATTAGTAAGCAGAGCGCTCTGAATGAATGGATTGATTGAATGAAATCTAAAAGACGTGCATAGAAAAGAAAGGAAAAAAGAACCATAAAGTAAGTCAAAAGAAACTAACAAAACCAAAACGAACAGGAAAGACAATGAGCAATTAGTTTTTAAAAAGGCAACAAAAGTGAAACACATTTCGACATTTGGGATTTTCTGAAGTGAGACTAAAGAACAATGTACACAAAAGTCACAAATTCTAGTTTAGTTATCGATTTCGTTTTTCATGCGTTATTAAACCACAATTGATTAGCCATAATGGTTTTTGTTTGTTTTTGTTCGAAATTAGGGAGAGAGAAATCACTATGTGCAGCGAACGTAAGAAAAAGCACTACAAAATAAGAGTGTGTTTGTTCAAGTGCTCGCGTGTGTATGTGTGTGTGTGTTTATTTGTTTCGTGAAACATGAAGTGAGGAAACAATAACTAACAACCGGAAACGCTTGATTATAACTATGAAAGCCATTTTAGTCCATTACCATAGAAAGTGAAGAAGAAAAGGAGAATAAGGAAATGATGCACTATACAAGAACATGGAGGAAAAGAAAGAAAGAGAAAGAGAGATAGAGGGAGAGAGAGAGATAGTATTGCTAGTAATGTAATGTAAAAAAATTAAATCTGCGAGAAGATTAAACCAAATTTATGTTCCTAATATGAAGATCTTTGTATCAGGCCCTGTGTTTTCATACTGGAAGCACACGCCACAAAACCTAGAGCCACCCCGCACCTAGAGCTTTGACAAAAGAAACCCTATGCAATTCCATTTGAAGGTCGTCTTCATCACTTAAGTGCAGGCTGATTGGGTATGTTTGCATGTGGTTGTTGCTAATTTAATGTTTTATGCGTTGTCACTGGAGATATACACCTTACATACGGGGTACGAATATTGATAATATATTAGTTCTGAACATCAGTCAGGGAATTACGAAAACCACTTTTCAAACCGTTTAGTGTATTTTAACTATTCAATGATCAGCTGATTTTTTTAACTCTGCGGTGTGTCCATAAAACTTAACGAAAAAACGACGTTAAACGGCGCGTGTAAACGTTTGTAATAGACTGAACAGGAAAATATAACGAAGCTATAATTACTATGTGGTTTGGTGCACATGTACAAACGGACTTTGTTTGTGCTGGTAAGCCTTAATGCGACGTCCTCTGTTATGTTAGAATATCTGATCAGGATTTTTATAAATCATTTAACCGTTACTTTTTACATCTGCATTCCGCGATGAATATAATTACGTTGTGTTGCTCTAGTTTGCCCGTTCTTTTTTCATCTTGTACTAAGCCATAATACGAAAGCGATAAGTGTAGTGAGTGTGTGATATATGTTATGCAGATAAAGCACGCAAAACCAATCTCAACCAAAGTACGAATGCCAAGACAGAGAGGAAACGATGCGGCAGCGAAAGGTCGGAAAGGCAGAAGAAAATAGGATATAACATTTTCTCTCCTTCCGTGATTTCCTTCCATTAAGGAAATTTCAGTGTCTCTACTTTTCGCAAACAAAAACCGGCAAAGCAATGTATGAAGTGCCTATAAGGAATAGCATGTATCATCACTATTCTATGTATTACGAACGTTTATGGTTTATTTTTCTGTGCATTTGATTTTACCGGTTGTGGTAGCTCTTTCGTTTAAGAAGAAAAATGAAACAATCAGTAACAAAAGGAAACAATATATAGCCATTTCGTTGTTAATATTGTTCATTAGGCAATGAGTGCAATTTTTGGCTTAACAATTATTATAGTAATGTAAGATGTAACCATCGTTGGATAAGTTTTTTTTTTTCGCTACACGATGCGCACCACAATTTCACTCGTCGTTTCTGGGCAGGGACAGCTCTGTAGGAAGAATGTATATAACAAATGAACACTTTTGCATAAGTTAAGACAGTTGATGATTCTATCCATCAACAAGAGGATACATAGGAGGATTGCTGATTGTGCCCCCAATCACACAGTAGTGTGTGTTGTTTGCAAAAGGCAAAAAAGTACAGCGCTTATATTGTTTAGCTTCACATTATTTACTTCATATTCTTTAAGCTTTTTGTAAGACAGCAATACGCTATTGCCAAGCAGTCTCATGTCATACACTCCGCCAGATGCACTCCGGAATGCTAGTTTTCTGTAAGAGCTAAAACAAAAAGGAAACAAATCCAACACACACAATCTCTCTCTCTCTCTCTCTCTCTCTCTCTCTCTCTCTCTCTCTCTCTCTCCCTCTCTCTCTGCATGGTGCGAATGGGATTGGAATTACCAGTGAAATTAAGCTAATGAACTGTTTCTGCAGCATACACAAAATCAATGAGCACAAAGCAAAATCAGGTTCCGCGAAACGGATAGATAATTCCAACGATTGGCATCTATCTCCAGGCAATATAAGTAGACGTATGTAAACATGCACAACATGTGCTCAAAAATATCGTGAATGTCCCTCATTTAGTGTAGTCGATAGAGTAGTTTGGCCGTTGAACCTATTTACCGTATTTAGCTGTTTAAGAAGGTACACCTTGTAAGCCACCAATGATGTCAGGGAAGAACAGAGTATTTATCGACTTAGGTCGAAAATACTATGATAAAAAGAGAAGTAAAGCTAGCTTTATGTCGTCTGCCTGTTTATGACTCACAAAACAAAAACCCCAATAGAGAGTAAAATCTTTTCTGCTAAACGCTGTCGGCAGGGATGAAGTCAACAAAACAACTCTTCTCAAAGTGCCCATGTTCAGCAGCGATAGCAACAAGTTAAGGTAGAGTTAATCGCGAATATGGAAACTTATATAAGATGATGAATTTGTGATATACTACTTTCCATACCACACAACCCACAAAACATCCAAAAAAAGCTGATCATATGTTTAATTTCTTAATAAAACGTCCCGAATAGAAGAACCTGTCTGTAACGTATACATTTACCTCTATGCAATGGGGAAAGATTGGTGGAAAGTGAGGGAATCACTTCCCTTCCGGAAATGGGTTATCGAATTCAGATTGTGTGTGCAATAAGTTTTAGCAGGTAAGAAAAAGGGTTAGATGAAGGAAAACTTAAGGGAAATACAGACAAAACAAACATTACTATGGTGCTTTAAATTTGTAAAACAATCGTACGCTCAATTGCAAACAGTCGGCATGTGCGGTGTGTAGTTTTGTATAACTATTGTAGAAAGCAAAACGAGAGCCGATGATGCGGATGTGTCCTTAAAAAAATACTCAGAAACCCAGTCACACACATACAGCTCTCACATTCTTTCTCTTTTTATTTTCTGCTTTTAGAGGATGCTGAGCTTAGTTGTTTTGTTTGACTAGTTTTTTTCGACTAGCCTTCCAGAGAAGTATACTCAGCTGTGTTGTGTGCTTTTCCACTTTAGTTCTTGGGACACCGTCTCCCTGTCTTCCAAACAAAGTTTGTGTGTCTTTCCAGTATCCGATTCCTGTGAAATTTAAAATACTTCAAATTAGAACAGTCAACTAGAAATCAAATTTGCAACCTCTAATCCTCCAACGTTACCGTACCCACACATGTGTTACAACTTCAAGTTTTTGTTATCGGTTGTTTTCAGCTTCAGTGCCAAACTCCTCCTACCTAGTGATGTTGAACACGATTCCTTCCGGCAACTGTGAGATGGGCATAGATAGGTCAATTGCTAGTATGGTGATGAAGTGCATATTGCTACGCGTATTGTTGTTGTGGGTGTCATTTTCTTCGGCCAACGAGTATCTCAACAAGGCTCATATTAAAAACTATTACCAATTTTCTACTTATAACAAAAACTCATCATCTCAGTATAGCTCCAGTTATCCTTATCGCAGATGTGATGCAGACGAACTCTTCTTGTGCAATACTTACGTTGTTGTGTAACATTACAGCAAATTAGAAGACAAATATGATAATGCGATGGCAACTAGGATACAAGGAATGACAAGTAATAGAACACGTTAATTACAATAGTTGTCAGTCTACTTAAGCTCTTAAGTAAGTTGTATACAATTTACAAACATACGCTTATCACAAGACATAAACACACACACACACACACACACA
>KB692645.1:0-61710 GCA_000349165.1 Anopheles christyi | reverse complement strand
TTTGTGTTGCTCCTCTCCAGGATTCTTCATTCGCTCACAGATCCGTCGGCTGAAGATAGCGAATGCTTGATACACCAACACGAGCCTCAATCGAGAAGAGAAAGGGTCACAAGAACCCAAGAACACCTTAGCCCGAGGACACTGTAAGCTCACCGTATCCCCTTTTTTTTCAAACTCTGTCGGACATTAAGAGCATGTATCTGTGAGTGTGTGTGTGTGTGTGTGTGTAAAGAGCGTAAAGAGTAAATTTTGAATAATTGATGGGGTGCCATTACCACCTTATTTTATTTTTATTACCATCTCAAACCCCTGCTCCATTCTTACATACCATGGGCGAGCTCTTTGGGGGGAAGCCAAACAACAACAACAACAAAATGGTAAAAAAAACTTCAACTCATGCACAGTAAAACAATCCGAATTACACCACACAAGCAGTGTTACATGCAGTTATTTCTGGAGTGAGTTCTTTTATAGCTTACTTCACCTCTGCATGCTGATTTCAACGAGCTAGTTCCAAGTAGCAGGCACACTCGGGACGCCGCTAATCTGTGCAGATCGATCGATTAAGAGGCCCATGGCTTGCGGGTGATCGTTAATGAGAGGGTGTACTTAGCCATAGAGAGAACGAGGGTGGTAAACAAACGCGGTAGCCGGATGCCCTATCTATTTGACTTTTGCCGGTGTGTAAATGAATCGTTTAGCTTGAAATCCATAACACCGGTACCGGGAGGAACGGAGCGATAATTAATTCCAAGGCGTAAGAACAGGGCTTTATGGTTTGCAGAAAAGTGTAAGGAGACCGCTGGTAGGGTGCCAGCTAAATGTTGGCTAAACAGTATTTGATACGGTAATGCTACCTTATCGAGGTATCGATTAATTGTTTTCACTCATTTACAACACAACTCGGGAAGTGCAGGAAGTTGATCGAACACTCTGAATAGTTTGATAAAGGTAACGACTTTGTTATTGTGTCCATCAAGTTTTTTGCGTGATACATTAAGCCTCGTGAGGATGTTTCCCAACATTGATCGCTTCTTGGAGCTCACGGGAAACCAAACAACGCTTGGAGAAGTTCCCGCGTCTTCAAATACTCGATAATCATGTCGACTTGGCCACCTGAGCTCACAGACTCATACCAACCTTGAAACACAGAGTCATCTGATCAGATTCGACGTATTTTTTCTGCTTTGCTCTCGAGTCGTCCGCCACCGAAGGGACAAATCTGACGGTATCTCCTCTGTCACCCGGAGCCCATGCTTCCCACGAACAAGTAGACAAGAAAATATAAATTATAAATTGAAGTTTACATATCAGTGTGCGGTGTAGCGTGACGAAGGCGACAGCTACTACCGGAGGGGGAGACATGGTGGGGGTTGGGACTTAAGGTACGCACTTTGAGTGCGGTGTTCTCATCGAACCATGACCATGTCCAAAGGCTTGGCTTGAAGAACGTTTCGTTTCCAAGTGCACGTGAGTGTGTGATCACAGTTTTGATGAGCTAAAGTGTTATAAGGTGCTGACGGGAGGAACGATGTGACATGCGGTGGATGTGCGGATGTTGTTTGGACGATGCTAATGCTCTTGTGCATCAGTGCCAAGGAAGGAATCAATGTTGAAAGACAGGAAGTGTTCTGGGTGTAACCTAGCGTACCGTGCGCACTGAACAGTACCAGTGTTATTGTTACTCTGTTCTTGTAGGTTTGTATATCGAGTGAGGGAAAAAAAACACGCCAAGGTCGACTGATCGTGTCGTTGAATGTCTTTCAAAAATGTTTTTGTTTTTGGTTAGAAAATTGAAAACTTTCTCACACTTTCACAGTTGCATCAATCCATCTTTTGGGCTACGTTAGCTGTTAAGCGATTTCTGACAACAATTGCTTAGAAAAAATAATCCAATTTAAAACCAATAAAACTGACCAATAATCATAAATCAAACTTGAGCGTTGTCGATCGAATCGATCCAAGACAAGAACAAAACTTTCCGCCACTTCTTTGTTTCCACTACTTTCATCCAAACTAAGATCGATCGCACTGTATCGGTCTGTCTACACAGCGACCGAATCCTACAATCCGGCACAATCAAACGTACAAGCGCGCCCGGAATGTAAACCACCCTAGCCCCTAGCCATAAAACTCATCACCGCAGCGATTCCGTGCATCGATCTGTGATCGCAACACACAGCATCGTACTGCTGTTTGCGATAAAAGAGCCGCGATAAACCGCGAAGCCCCATAATTGGCAACAGCTTGCCACCACCTTTCCCCCCTGTTAGCTCACCACTGCCAGATCGATTGGATCGCGATCAGCAGCAGAAGACGGGTGCGTGCGCTCGCGCGAGAATCGAGTCGCCAAGGTTGGCAGAAAGCCGCGCCACGGAAGTTGCCACCGTTTCGAGACGAAGAAAAGCACAAGACTAAAGGCAGAAGCGATGCGCAGAGAGAAAAAAGAAGAGGGAGATAGAGTAAGAGACAAATAAAAAACAAGGTTAGATTTATGTCTCGATTGTTTTCCTCCTCTCATCCCGATCATGGGGTGTGGAACCCAACTTGAACCAGGAGCATCCCCATGTTCAATCAAGCGGTACAGTGACATCGTTCCCTTTTACCCTGTCGCCAATATGCCAAACACGCTCGACGGTAGACGAGTCTGTGGAAAATGGAACAAAAGGGGGCAAGCGGAACGATAAATAAAATGTATCAATTCGCTTGATAAATTTTTGCACTATTGAGTTTGTGTGTTTCGTCCAATGCTTTCACCGCTCGTTCCCTTCTTTTTGCTTTCCCCAACACCCCCCGGACACGAAACACGTTTCCCAGATTCCCTGGAGAGCGAGACTGTCAGGTTGATGCGCAAGAGTAGCACACGCTGTTTGGGGCTACCGAATCCGATCCGTGTCTGGTGCAGGAAAACGAGTAGTGACAGAACTTTACACCGGTCGTGTGACAGTCTAATAAAAATATCACACCAACCGGTTCACTTTGTTGTTGACCCGCCATCGCGCATCCCTTTTGGGTTGTTCGATTCCACGCAAAGGATAGCCGATCACACTATGATATCGGAAAGTGTCGATCGAAATTGATCGCTTGTCAAAACAGTTGCTCAATCATATCGCGAGGTTCCCAGAGTCGGAATGATCGATGACAGGAGCAGTATGTTGGTTGTCATCCTTTATTGGATTTAGGACCTCCCTTTTGGATGATTTAATCTCGAAGGAATTTATAAGCAGGTTTAACGGGCTCTTAGGTTTGACAACGTTATAGAGCACCTGGTAAGTCTGTTGTCTTTATACAGCAAGTGTCCTGCGATCAAGACTCGATTCTCACACTAAATCAATCACGATCGGGAGACATCTTTTCTCTCAAACTTTTGCTCTCATCTACTTGAACGAGCAAACCACCACGAACAATCACGATTGCAGTACTTTTTCCTGCCCCTTAAACATCATTTATCATGATAACGGTTGCACTGCTGTTGACCATCTGTCGTTTTCATTGAGGGGGGACGCCCCAAAGGAGCTATTGCTGTCCCCGGGGTTCGGTGTGATCTTCTCTCCCCAGCCGAATGACATACGCGAAGCCAATGTTGGCTACCCTCCCCGGTTCCGCGATGCATTGTGGTGCACCATCAAATGCACCGACACAGTTCCACTCTTCCAAAACACCTTTTCCTCCGACTCGCATCATTTCCTCAAGCTCCAACAGTGATCTTCATCATTCAGTACGCTTAGTTCGAGCGCGACAGCTTTTTCTGTTGTCGTTGTGAAAGATACAGTTGAGAATAGAGAGAAAAAATCGCACGTTTGCACAAACACAGATACACAGAGGCACACTTGGTTGGCTGTGCATCAGACCTAAAGCACATGTATAAAAATTGACTGATGCGCAGGCAGCGCGGAATACAAATGAGGGGCGGTATTTTTTTTGCTCACACACATACGGCAAAGTCAAGCATTTCGGATGGAAAGATCAGCAAACCTTCGCTGCGCGCGTGTGTGCAAAAATACTTTGAGAGATTGTTTGATGCTTTTTTTTGCTTGCTTGCCTTTCGACGCGGGAAAAACGCGTCCGTAGCCAAGTTTGTGGGGCGAGAAATGTGACGTCGGCCCGTTGCATTCGATTAGCACTCGGGTAACCTTTAACATGACTGTCTTACGAGTGCAGTGCAAGACGGCAACAACAGGAACACAAAACACTATCCAAAGAAAGAACCCAAGCACATTGAGTTGTTCGCCAGTTCGCCTTTGACTCGAGCTTCCGTCAGGTTTTGGAAATGTAGGTTGCACCGATCGAAGCTGCTGAGAAAAAACGACTGTCAAACCCGGGTGTTCCGGACGGAGCCCAACGACACTAGTGCACTTGTACACAACGCGTCAATCAATTGTCCAACGATGGTGATGGATACGACACACAAAAAACCAACGAACAAATCTCCTTTTCTTTGACCCGTACCTTTTTCCCTCCTTCAAAGGGTATCGAAGCGTATCACTATTTTCCAAAAGCTTTGTCACTACCCCACAACACGGAAATGAGAATTATTTAAAACGTATAAAATGTTCAACGATTTCGATTTGTTGGTGTTTTGCTGTGAGTGGACGCTCTGTAACTCCAGTGAAACGATCGGTTTTCGGTATGATGGCATCCATGGAAAAATGTAAATCCAACCGAAGAGGCCGTTTGCCACGTCAAACCTCAATTCATCGGTGGTGTGTCAACGGGCGACAACCAAGCAACATGCATCGATGAAGACCAAGACGCAGGGTTTTTTGTGGAGTTCGCCTCACAGTTACGCTAGATCTGTCATGCGGAAAATATGCATTCATTATATGCAATTCGATCACCGGGAACATCTTTTGCTGGATATAGCGTAAACTACACGCGTAGCACACCCTCAAAATGGGGAGCGAGGGAAACTCCCCACCGGTAGAATAAAACGGATGACGAATGGATTCTTTCTGGCAGGAAGTGTATCTGGCAGCAAAAACATTCATCTACAAACTTCAATATCTTGACAAGAAGTTACCCTGTTTGCACACAGTGGAAAAAGGGCAAATATAACAGACACTTTATCGAAGGGGTTCATTCTTTCGAATCGGAGTTTCGTTTTTTGTGGTTTTGCAGAAACAAGGGATGAACAAAAAAAAACCTCAATTTCAATTATTTAATTATTTTAATAAATTGTAACGACGTGGGAATGATGGGCAATTCTGCGTTGCGGTGATGGCCCTCTGTTAATGCTTTCCTCCTGCGTATCGTGATCAAGTGGCACAGAATCGATCACACGAGGGCACACAATTACTAAGAAAAAAAAACATACATCTCCAGCACATTTTATTGTTCCTTTTAATTGCCCCCAATTCGGTAACCGGTAGCTTCTTCGCACACACTGCGGCGCATCTTAGATTCGTTCCTGAAGCTTGACCCGAACCTTCGGAATGCACCAACCAGCTGCCCTGCTGCGGTAGGAATGCACTGTTACAATTTATTTAGCTCTCGAACACATTTCCTTTGCTCATTAACTGTGGGGCCAGTGAGTGGTAGTTTGTTTTTTTTTTGCATTTATCTTCCAAACTGGTTGTGTTATCAGTATGTCCAACATCTTTATCAACAACGAGGATTACTGGGTGTCTGTTATTGTGAGGTAAAAGGAAGCGAACCGATCAGTGAAAAGTTATTTTATAATACTATAGTTTTGCATCCTATACCTCAACATCAGGCTCGTTACAAACACGTCAGTCGGTGCATTTGCCGTGCACCTTGAGATTAGAAGTGACTGGTCGTGGTGCCTTATCGATGTGTTCCTACCCCTGCGCTAATGCGCGTTTGTACAGTCGTTTTTTTTTTCATAGCCGCGCTCGTTCCTAGAAACCTTGATCGTAACTATCGAATCGTGTACGTGCGGCTTACCGTGCCTACATATTAGAGACGTGTTTTGCGCAACCCATAACCCATCTCTAGTCGCCCCCCTGTCAAGCTTCGTCCAAGAGAGTTATGAAAGAAATCAATCATTTGCCATCAAGCGTCAAGCTTCAATCACGGCACACCGTCGTAGTCGGTGTTGTCGACGCGCGAATGTTTCAAGATCGCGGCCACCCCGCCAACGATCGTGCGATAGCTGGCAAACACGCAAAGCACAATTTGTTCACTCGCGTTGTCGAAGTTTTTCCCCCTATTTTTTTTTTTTACTCCATCAGACCACCATGCACCTGCCGTCCTGCATTGTGTCGATCAGTGCTGTGCTTAGCCAGCATCGACACAGTGTCTCCGGGCTTGAACTTCCGGTACCTGTAGTAGTCTGTGCACCAAGCAGCTTCTCACCCAACCCTTAAAGATCACTTCAATTTTGACGCGATGGCAAAAGAGCAACTGCACTAACATACACAGCCACACAGCCACTTATTAATTATTCATTCGATGCGTAACGGAACGCGTTCCGATCGGATTCGAAAAATACGTTTCGATCGATACACTACCGCTCACCGGTTCCGATCTCGACCTCCAACGAGTGTGATCACGATCGAATTTGCCGCGAGGAGATTTCGTCATTAAAGGATTGGTTGGATTTAGGACGGCATTGGCTACTGTGTACTGGAGCGAATGGTACAACCTGAAGCGATAGGTTTGGTTGCCAACAATATTCACAGCAAATCACATCATCGAGCCGATATAGACCGGTAGCCCTGGAAGGTCGAGGATACTGTGCACCAGGAGCAGAAGGTTACTGCATAAGATATCTTGATGGAAATAAATAAATATCAACTGTCATCATGCACCGGGTATGATTTGCAAACGTGCACAACAATGTGTAAAATGTGCTCTAAAAAAGAATGGAAATCTTACAGCAAGATAATATTTTAAACTAGTTAAATGTTTTACAGTGTTTTATGGGGATTAATCGATTCTATTGTGAAAAAGAGCTTACAGCAATACCTTTTAAGTAAAAGGTAAGATTATACGAATTTAGTTGCTAAGCTTTTAATCATACAATTTCAATAACTACCTAAAATAATCAGTTTAATCTATTAAATAATGTATGTTTGCATTAACACTAATCCAAACAACCATCAAACCGCATCAGAATAAACAAACACACCACCCACATTTTCTACCATCTTAGTCACTCGCGGCAAAAGGAATGCAATGTGCTGTGAAGCGTTAGAACGCGCTGGTTAGAGTTTTGGTGGGGATTTTCTACACAACCCCATACCAACCTGCACCCATTCCACACCCAGCACCAACGAGTCATCACGATCATCGCAAAAGATCGATCAGGGCGCGCGGTTGATGATAGCAATCATTGTTGCATACCGGGAAATGAAACAATCTCGTTTCCCACATCACAAACGCGGCGACTCCCCCACAACACACAGTGTGTGTGTGTGTTTGTCAGCACTGTGTGTTACTTTGTTTAAGCACAATTTCTGGGAACCCGTGCCAGTGACGTCATTGACCATTTAGACAAAGACCGATTCCAGGTGCGTGAAAGGTTCAGCGTCAGTTGAAAAGGACCTGGTAATAGGCGAGCGACGTACCCGTAGTACACGACGCACGCGTTTCCCTTAGTGACCGTGGAATGCGTTTCAGTTGACATCTAATAAAAATCGAACACAAAAAAAACAAACCAGTTCACTACCACCACCATCAGTGCAGCAGCAGGTTGTTGCGTGCCGGCTTGGTGCGTCTCGTTGGTGGTGGCCCCTTTCCCCCCTTGAAAGCTACGCAGCAATGTAGAAAAAAATTCCTGCATCGATTAATATTGATGAGTGATTGAATGATAATTGTAGATTTTGTTATTGTGGTTGTACTACTACTAATACAACCGTTTGCCAGCGGCTAGGTGGTCGACAATTTCCATAGGCATGTTTTCCTGCGCCACTGCCGCCGCCGTTCACTTGACTTTGAGCGAGCGTTTGTGCGGTGAGTGAGTGCGTTTTCATGGGAGTTTTCCATCGGACTCGCTTCGGTGTGCGTGTGTGTGTGTGTGGCCTTGTAGGGCTGCACACCTCTTGCCACCTTCGAGTAGCCGCCCTTTTCATTTTGTGCGACGTTCAACCGGACAGGTGAGATACCGTAACGCTGCCAGGCGTACAACAATTCGCAACACAAGACATAGATGAGCTCGAAGGGCAAGGGAGCACGAGCCCGTCAGGTAGAGGGGCTCGATGGAGCGGAAACCGTCACAAGTGTGTGTCATGTACACAACCATAAGCTAACCTACTAGTGGTTTAATGTTTTGGAAAGTTGATTTTCCTCCTAACCTCTATGCTGTAGCTACGAAGCGCCACACATACACACGATCTTTAACGGGCAGCAGGTATGTGTGTATTTTGTATTGCATTTAAAATTATAGCTTGATGAACAACATCTACATGAAGAAGATTAAAAAAAACGCAAAACATCGACACACAAAAACGAAGTCGAAAGATAATCTACTCTCCATTAGATACGCAAAACATTTTATCTAATATTTGATTATCATTAAGATAAGACCGTTACAAATAGACCACGAGCAGATCGGCCTCGTCTTACTACATTAAGCATTCAATTACGCAAATGGCTGATACAGAGGAGCAGGTGTAACAGCCCATCTTCCTTTCATTGATGTTTCCCTTTTCTCACATTTAACGGTACGAGAGTCTAACCCGATTATAACCAATAAACCAGCGGCTGACGGATGTAATTGCTTTCACTTAGTGGTGCTAAGTAGCTGCAACGCCTCTAGCGGCAAAGAAAGGCAACTAGTCACTTTACTCTTCATCCCATCCTAAACGCATGTAAATGTGCGTTTCAAGTTTTATGAGCTCACTAATCATTCATGGCACCTTAAGAAAGGGGAAAAAAAGAAACCACAAAAAACAACACATCTCTCATATTCTGCACACATTCCATCTTAATGGTAGTCTTCTTCTGCTTTTTTTTTGTTGGTCCACTCATCTCACTCATTAGAATGATGATTGTCGCTGATAAGCATCTTAACGCCGGATATTAATGAATGAAGCTTGCAGCAGCACACGCGTCGCTTACGGGACGCGGGAAACGTTAACGATCGTTCGTCAGCTCCCGCGCGGCGACATAACATTTCACTGTGCATCTGTGGAACAGTCTGTTCTGTTTGTGCGACTTTTGCTAATAAAACTGAACATTGCTGGGGGGGATCGTTTTTGGGGGAGCAGTGTCCGTGGTGGACGCCTAACGCCATCGAGTTGGCAGGCTGGACACAGATGAAGATCGAGATAATTTATAGCAATTAAGTTTTACGCGCTTAGGAAGAGCCTCGTTTCGGTGGGCATGCATGTCTTATGGAGTTTGGTTGGACCGTTTTTCCCGCCACACGGTGATAAGATTGCAACTGTCGCAATGGCGCTGGCCGTCTTCCGCCGTCTAGAGGAAGGTATGAGCGATGGATGCGGTTCGAAACACCGACCGAAGGTGAAGGTCAATCGCGGTACCTTCGCTCTCTGCTTACTTTCTGGCACAAAAAAAAAAACTGCGAAGCTTACAACCTCGTGCAGGGTCGTGCACTGTTGTTCGACACCGTGCTAGATTGAGGAAGTACACAACAATTGACGCGTGCTGTAACGCTGACAGTTGTGTCGTGGTGGAGTCACACAACCCATCCCTCCCTTCACCACAATCATTTCCACAGGCCCTTTTTAAGTCCACGCTTGGCGGATGCTGAACGTACACATTTTCAAACGCTTACTGGAGGGGGTGGTGGAGAAGACCAACAACATACACTTGACCGCTGTATCTAAACCACTGCGAGATCGCTAGAATGATGTGTAGTTTTGTTGTCTGACACCGTGTTTTGCTGTAGTATGCGTGTACATTCGTTATGAAAGAAGCCAGAGGCGTTACAACACAGACAGGTTGAAGCAGATTTGTGGTTGAAGCAGAAGTGAGAAGCTCAATACATAGAACAAAGGGAAATAATATAAAGGCATCACAAATGAGCAAATAAACGAAGCGCATTTTGTCACATTGAAGTTTTGCATTGTTATTGAAAACATTTTTACAATATTTTAAAATACTTCTTTGTAGAGGAAGCCATATAATGAATTAAATTATTCTACGAAAAAAAACGATTCGGAGGTGTAATGAGCCTTAGTGTCTCCATAAGATTCTGTGACATATCTTGTCTTGTGGCAATTCGGACACTAATCGCAGCACCATGAGACCGCTCTCTTATAATGGAGTTTAACGTTGATAAAAGCTGAACCTCTCTCACGGTTTCACGGTTGAACCTCTCCCACGGTCGGTTTGTGGAACATCTTCATTTTGTGCCTATCAGTACCATGAATAATTTTAAACACATTTTACTTTACATATTTATGATTTCTCGCTGCACAACCACAACTGACCCCAAATCGGCCATAAAAATGTGCCTATTTTTCGCATTATGCAACTCTCAATCCTCTGCTGCTCCACGTGTGCGTCTCTTCCCTTCACCTTTGTCCCCGCGCTGACGTTACTCACAACAATCATTCGATAACGGTCCTGGCATCGTTTGCTTGCATTCTGTTATTGCGAAAACGCTCAAAAATGCAGCCCACCAGAACTGCCCCAAGATCCGCCGTAACTGCAGCCGATCACGATGATGATGTTGTTTCCAGTGTTGCCCAATTCGATTCGGTGTTAGCTACGGGGTCTCATCAGCACCGCCATCAGCTCGGTGCATCAACACTGGTACCGGTGTGAAAATTGCAATAAAGCTCCGGCGTGTTGTGCTGCACTCATGAACGCGCAGGAGTTGCGTCGCGTTAGCTTTGATGTGGTCCGAAATCTTTTCCAACCGAGGGGCCACCAATAGTACCTTTACGTACGCGCTCTCGACAAAGATTTGCCGCACGTCTTCGAGTTCGATATGTGGCGGGAGGATGCGTTTGGGGCCCTGTTTTTATTATTCTCTCACAAAAACTACTAACATATACTCGGTTTTTTGGCTTCCTCTAGAAAACTGTGCTATCACTTATTGCCCAACAGCGTACTTTTGGAGAGGAGACAATCCAACCTTAACCAAAAAATAAAAAAAAGCTCACACGGCACATACTTTTGGGGACGAATGGTTTTATTGTCCCCCACCCAGCTACTCCTCGCGATTTGCTTTATCCCTCTCTCGCACACACTTGATCACTGTTTGCCATTCTTCAGTGTCCACAAAGTGGACGTTCATTCTCTGGTGCCTGTGTTTCGTTCGAACTAGCCGTCTTTCAGCAGAAACCGCCGTTCGGCACTTTTGCCGATTTGCCGAAGAATGTCCTGCCGACATTCCACCGATACCATATAAAAGCATTCGCAAGTGCTTGGGACTGGGAAACAGAGCAAGGGAAGGATGCTAACAGAACGCACCTTGCGGGGATATCTGTTTCCCATGGGCTCCCCAAGACTAAAGGATCCAATCCATTGTAAGGCGGGCAGGAATGGACGGGGCCGAAAACATTTCGTTCATCTCATCGGTGGCTGCCGGTGATTGTTGCACAAGACTGCATCCGTTGCATGTATGTGTCCTTTCTTTTTTTGTCTCTCTCCTTCTCTCTCACTCTCTCTCTATTTTTCTCTCTCTTTCTTTTCGTCTTCATTTGTTTTACTTGTTTTCATTTCCAGTGTAGAACAATTTCATTTTCCGATCTTCCTTGCTGCAGCCCTTCACTATCTATACATCCGTTCATGGTGCAATGTCATCGTTTGGGGACGGAATGATGCAGCGGTACCCGCACGGTTGTCTTTTCCCAAGCACCGGGAATTGTTTGCGTTTTGTGAATGGAATGTTTTCCTGCTACTGAAAAGAATGGAATGGTATCCGGGAGCTCCCGGGAGTTGGCGGGACCAATTCTTCGCTAAGTTGCTTGATAAGCAAACGTGTCCTGCGCTCAGCCACCGATTTTGCCGACATACAGCCAACAGTGTATGTGTGTGTGTGTGTGTGTCGTGACAATTGCTGCAATCCATTGCACATAATATCAATCGACAATTATCGACCATGGGAGGAACGGCTCGCGTGTAAAGTGATACGGCAAGATGTTTACAAGCCCATTACACCTCCCGACCGGCTTTTCGGTTAAGAGATATAAATGCCTTCCCTACGTTACATTTTATTTTGAAACGATACATTGCACACTGTACTTCTCTGCCTGCGTGTTTGTGTATAAATTCCCATTCTATCTTATCTACGACACATTTATACACACCTATTAGACGTCATTGTATTGCCATTCAAAATGGATTCGCTTAATGTAACATTAAACAGCTCACCGTGGCACGTGCAGCCCGTGACAGTTATAAAAGCCGTGTGTCGGTGTGTCCTATAAATCCTCCACTCCTCCGCCCCACCTCCTTCACCCACCCCATCCCACCTCCTCCACTCTCCCCTAAACTGATCTCTCAGTGGTTCTGTCAATTCTTAATTGATGAACAAAAAATGCGTCTGGTTCGGAGGACAATCTATTATTACCCCCCACGCACACACACTCAGAAATACATTCATATTTTGGGGTTGAATTATTGATTGTGTATGTGGCGGTGGACAACACACGTCCTGCTATTGTATGTACCTGAATTGTGTGTACCGATCGACCAAAATTCCCAAAAAAAAAAAGCTTGTGGACATGTTGCTGTAACCATTCTTTTGGAACTAATTTTCCCAGCATTCTGAGGGAATTCGGGGGGAACTTTAGTGGGTGGAATGGTGAAAGGCAGTAAATGATAGGGCGACACATCGAAAGCCCTTCTTCTCGCTTCCTTGCTTCCACTCCCGGCGAGGACAAAACGACACGTTAAACTCGAACAGAAGGAGAGATACCATAACAGAAAAGCTACACACTGCCCCACAAAAACACAATGCAAAACAATAGACACAAAAACAAGCATGTGTATATCAGTGTGTGTATGTAGCAGGGGTGATGTAGAAGAAAATTCATACAAGAGAGACGTCCCTGAATGAACGAGCACACACCGCAAGCTCAGAGAAAACCTCGAACAAACGAGCATTGTTTATTGTAGCGAGTGAAAAGTGTCCAAACGATGACAACAATGTGCGCGCTTGTTCTTGTCAAAATTTGCCTAATGGTAGTACAACAATTGGTGGAAAAGGGGTGATAGAAAAAAAAGCACTCCCCACCTTGAAACAGAAGATGATAAGAAACACAATGATGCAGTCACATACGATGACGCTCACGTGGGAAACGGATCGGTAAAGCGCAAGCAGGGACAGGAGCGGAGCGGATGTATGAAAATTTTCCACTCCCTTGCTCACCTTCTTCCCTTTCATTAAAGACTTCTTTGACCCGTGGAAAAGTCCCCAAAAAACCTCGGCTCAAAAAAGGCTGCCAAGAGCATTACAAAAAAACAACAAACCGCACACTACCATTATTCAAAACTATCGAGCGAATAAAGATGATCGCTGTTTATGTTTGACAATGTTGTTTTCGCCCGTTTGTTTTCTTTTCCACGCGCTGCACCAACAGCTACGGCCTACGTCACACGTTAATTGCTAGCCATTTTTCTTCGGCAAGATTCTATCCGCACCTGTGTCTGGCGAGTTATTTTTTGTTCACACATGGGTTCCATTTTTTGGGGAAAAATTTGGTTGCGCTTCCTGTTGTTCGAATGCGCCCGATTGTCACAGGCGTAGGCGAGCCGAGCGGGCGGAACATTAAAATGACATTTGTGATTTTTCGTCCGCAGGTGAGAGATTTTTTCTTCATATTTTTATTATTTTGTTTTTTAGAACAAACACACATGAAGCAAACGTGATTGTGCTTTGCGCGAGGAAGGGTATTCATAATATGACAATCGTTAGCCTTTCGTTCTGGGTGAGTTACGAAGACGGCCAACAGTGGGTGCACTATTGTTGAAACATTTCGGGTTTTCTTCATTTTTCAAACTCCCTTCCGGTTACATTATTGTTAGAATGTTGTTTTTTTTGTTTTACTTCTCTTTTTGATTCAATGACTTGAGTTACCTGTGCGGCTCAAAGTCAGAGGCGCGTGAGTTGCTTAAAAACTAGCGGAAATGTAAAAGGCATTGACAAGCATGACAACATCCCTATTTGCTTGCATTGTAGAGTCGCTTGATAGTTTAAAAAAGTCGCTCAGCTTGTTATACTTGTAAACACTTATTTTCATGTGATAATGAGCTGAAAAACTTATCTTTTCCACTAAAATACCATTAAAACACCCTCAAACACAACGCAACATCAAGCGCTAGATAACCGATCGCACCCAACATCTCGTGGACGCAGAACGGAGGTGAATCCGCCGAACCGAAAAAGCAAACCAAAAACCACCGACAACCGAGGGGCGTAAACCTGGCGTTCCGATTTTGGCGTTCCACTCAAGACCTCCAGACTTCATCGCGAATACCATCAGAATTCAGAACACTGTTCCGCGGGTTTTGAGCAGTTCTTCGTTTTTCGAACGGTGGAAAAACTGGAGAGAGAGAGGGATAGAGAGAGAAAGAGAACACACAAAACCCGTCCATCCCGAAGGCGGCATCTTGCACACAGATTGTGTTTACGAATTGTACGTACGCCGCTGTATTTCGTATGAATGAGCCCCTACGGGTGTACGGGTGTGTGGCTTTTTTGTATTTGCTCTCTTGTAAAAATAATCTTACGCTGCGGTCCCAATACGAAAACCCAACCTCAGACATACAAATGTGTATGCATAAATTAGAATTTCATAAACACAAACTTTCCAGACGAACGAATAATCGAACGAAACCAAGGAAAGAATAAAAAAATCGACACACGCACACACACCCAGACATAAAGGTACGGATCTATCAAATCTGACATCGTTATACCAGAGGTAAGGGACAAGGCGCCAGACGACGGCAGAGAAACTTCCCACAACACACCGGCTCTTGAATGTCAGGTTGGGCCGAGCCTAGTGGAAAAAGTGAATTAATTAAATTTGATTATAAGCAAAAATAAAAAGGCTTAACACAAAATTCTGTGTGCTCCAATGTTTCCCCCACTAGAAGTTCTAGAGTGCGCGTAAGAAGCTCACACACCCGCAAACACAACTGCCCGTAGCGCCGGATACGGATTTTAACTCTGCGCCAGTGCAGAACAACGGATGCCCTTAAACGGGGTGGAGCCATCCAGGAATGTCAAACGTCAATTAGGGTGCCACTGCCCCTCTCACTTTTGCGCACATGTAAAATTGCGCACGGTCGGCTTTTGTATCAAAGACACAAACCAGGATTGTTTCACGTTGCTGCAGGACGTGCTGCCGCGCAAATTGTGCGAGTGCCCAGCGCGGGTTGGTTCATCTTAACCGAGCTGCTCCGTGGCCTTGTTAGTGTCGATCGCTCTAATTAAAGCATTCCCATGCCGAGGTTGGTTTCTCCCCATCGTTCGATGTGGATCTTTGGGCAGGATGGATCTTTGGATTACAATGTGGTATGCCTTGTCGAAGATGATTGAGAAGTACTGTTGAGAGCGTTCAATGCTTAGCTCAGCCGAGATAGAGACATCACTCCATATTCTAAGCGGACTGTAACTGATCTATTATGAGATCGTTCATGCCTTCCCGAGCATATTCTGCCGCTCAGAGAAGCTTGAGCGAAAAGTTCTTCCAGAGGTTCTTGCTAATCGGACATAAATGGAAACAGTACTCTTCTGCTGGGAACGTGTTCATCCGACAAAATTCTCTCCAACATGTTGAGGTCTCAGACCTCAGAAATCGTTTAGTGGAAAAGAGCCAAAGGAGTGATTATCACTTTTTCGCAAGATAAAAGCGCACAAGCAACGCGCACAAAAAAGTAGGAAGGAAAGTTGAAATGAAATTCACGAAATCTATCAACGCGTACAACAAGCTGACGAGAGGGTATTCACGGTGTTTCCTCGAAAGCGATTCCATCCCTCGATACATTTTTTTTTGTTGTGTTGTTTCAACTTTTCGACCGAACACAACCGATCCTCGCGGCATCCGTTCCACCCTGAGCGATGCCCGGCGCTTGTCTTTAGCAAACGGGGCAATAAAATTAAATCAAATAAAATGTCAAATTTTGACTCGTTTTCCACACCAGAGCGACCAAACACGACCGGCACCAAAAGATCCAAAGCTCCCGCAGCTCCGGCCTGATTATAAGGAAGCCTATACCATCGGCTCATTAGCAAAGGGATAAAAGAGGTCGCTCCGAAGCATAACAGCAAGCTTAAAACAACAACAAGCTGGTTTCACTGGTTCCGAAAAACAAATTTGAACCTCCTTTCTGCGCCGGCCATGATTTACCGCATTTGCTCGAATCGATTTGCACGACCATAAACCATCGCCACGTTTTGGTTTTGGGGTTGGTTTTTTTTTGTTCTTGTTGCTGCGACCCTTAGCCGGTGTGATCGATTTCTGGTAAACTTTTCATCTTCTCTCCATGCACCCCCAAGCCCCCCTTGTTCTCATTAGCCACGGCCAGAACGGGGCTCGTATGGATTATTGTTCTGATGCGATGATGTCTCCTCCCGTTTTTGTTTTTTTTTACGTTTCAACTTCATCCCTCCTTGCTTTCCGTGCTTGATCCCATGATGCACCGTGATCTTACCGCGAGGATCACACGGTGCACTTTCCCCCCAAACCGAAGGCTTGGTATCATATTTTTGGAGGGCTTGCTCGTGTTTTCGGGGAAGAAGTTAAATGTGTTCCCAAATCAAGAATAAGATCTTTGCATTCGCAAGCGATCACGACCGTTATGGAAAACGGGGAAGGGCTAAATGGAAGAGAACCGAGCCGGGCGTCGGCAAAATTTCCCCCTTGATTCTTTGGGCCGTACAGGGGCCGCAACTTGTAAAAATGAAAAGGTACGGTTTTAATTGTTTTTCATCAAAGGGTGGTAACAGTGCGTCTTCAAGTTTCGATTTGAAACGCAAACGATACCACACTCTTCTCCTCTCCTTACAACGCAGCTCTGTTATCCCCACGATGGTAATGAATTGGGAATGCAATGCAGGGCTTCTCTTGGGGAGTGCTTCATTACATCAACAACAAAAATCGCAAAGCATCGTCCTACCGAAACCGAGCGAAAAAAAAAACTCTCCAGCTCATTCCATTACTGACACTCAGTACATTCCTTTCGGGATGAATAAAATCCCTGCCGCTCTGCTCTTGCCTTTTTCCTACCCAAAGCGGAACTCACCAGTGTGGGAACTTACTTAAAACCCCGGCTTACACTGATGTAATCGCGATCAACAACGCCTTACCGACCGCATTACAGCTCGTACTCCAGACGACGATATGAAACACCAGCTCCAGCAAAGCACCCAAACAAGCCCGCACACACTACGGTTGCTGTTGGTTCTGCCACCTGCAACTTGTGCGCGCATCCTCCTAGCCATCTGTTTGTATTAATTCGCAATACATCATTTAGCTGAGGAGGTGATAATATTATTAAAGAAAAATCAATACATTTATTACTATTATTATCGGTACCACCAAGTCCACGTCGGGCCACCGCAAGCTCGTGCCTGCTTGCAGCTTAAGGAAGTGAAAATGATTATTATTAATAATTTTTAAAGTGTATAATCAAATCCTGCTTGCAGATACGCACGCACACTACCTCAAGTGCTCACTGTATGTCCTCGAGGTTGAAACGGTGGTAGTGGTCGAAAGGAAACACAGAACCCGACCAGAAGAGGCTGTACCGTCTGGATGCTTGCAGCACACACAGCAAAAACCCTTCCAGAGATCCTCCGAAGACTTTGGTTTCGTACCGAAACTTAACAACAACAACAGCAAAACCTGGTACTGATCGTGGAGATCTGGTAAGACTACATCAACGGATAAAACTCATCCCATCGATGAGCAGCTAGCCACGATTGGAGTGAAGGTTGCAAAACGGCGGAGCAGCATGTCTCCCAACCTTCCCCGGACTGTTGCAACGTTTTCGAAAGGCAGGCGTCATAATAGTGGCAAAGCTGCTTGCTTTTTATTCAGTGTACGGTGAGGCTGATACTGTTGCGCGTAACATTGTGCAGCCGACAACGACGTCGACGACAGCCGTAGGCCTCGTGGCGGTTACGGCACGGAACGAAATGGAGAAGAGGTGTCATAAAGCCATCGTTCATGGCATCGAGCTCAGGGTGGCTTTGATTCTTTATTGTTTTACGTGTTTGGTGATCTTTCTAGTCAACACTACAAAAGTAGGAGATTAGACGAGAAATATAGTCAACGATATAAAACAAAACATGAAGGCATGACAAGTTATCATATGGTTCAGAATTGATTACAGAATATCAGAAAAAAAACCTCACCAACAATTAGAACTTCTAATTAAATCAAGCGAAGATGTCCAACATATCAAACGTAGCAGCGTCACATCAACGATCGTACCATTCCGATCGAATTAAGACTTAACGACTGGAAACGGACGAATCTCCAAAACACGCAACACACCGACTCCTCCAATTCCAAGCAGGCGTCGACTGTTTCCATTTACAAAACCCCATAACATAACATCTCTTGTAACACACGAAACAACGCACAGTACAGACGAATAAAACCGCCCCAAGATTCGGGGGCTGGCCGTGTTTCTTCAATACTTCGAATTTCTTTGCTGTGCCCCTTGTACCGCCCCGAGGAGAAAAGTCCGCCCAGTTCGCTGTGGACCATCCTCAGGAAACCAGTATTAACCGAAAGATAGCCCCTTTCCAGACGGGGAAACTGTGGTGCCTTTCGCAACACCAACTTCCTTAATGGTTCCTTTTGCTTTCCTTAACTGTTTTAACGACATTGTGCATTGTGTGAAGGAAATGCCGACCAGAACAAAAAATAAAAAACCTTTGAGAAGAGTTTCATATCATATGAGAACAAGAATATTGCGGTTAGAAAATTCTACGAATAACATCATCGGTTTGGCTTTTCTGGATCTTTCATCTCCCACAAGCCCTACGGGTATATTGTGGATACTCGTTTGTAATGCTTGAGAGCTAAAGTTTTTTTAAACCGTATACGGTCTCATTGTCAATTCGTTTTCATTGCAACAAATGACGTCGGGATGATAGAAATGTCACGCGCATGACACCACAGGAATGTCATAGTAACCATAGGAATGGTGCATAACTTTATCACTTCTACGGTTACTACGCATACGCATTCGCGCACTAAAATGTCATTCGTTATACTTGTAAATTAAATCAATCACCATGTTTATGCAAACAAATGCAACGCTACCGGATAATTGATCATTAATTGTCCGGTGATCATCGGTTCGGCAAAGATCACCTATTTCCACCGACTGATTCATTTCAGCGCACCAACAAAGGCTCCAAAGCCTTTTGTTTCCAACCCATGTCCCTTAGCAGTACGCTTTCGTGATGCTTTAACTCATCACATCTCCACGTGGTTTTGCGCCTTGCCACGCGGTCGAAGGTGTGTTTTGTAAGGCTGCGCACAAAATTCCATAAATCATTGACAGATGAATTTCGTAAGATGGGTACGCGCCTCTTACACAGGCGACCTCTTGTTCTGCTGCTTCTTTTCTCGTTGCCGATGGCCTTCATTTGTTTTAACCTTCGTTCCAGCAGTCGCAACGCTTCGCCCCATATATTCCCTAGCACCAACATCATGACAGCTGGCAAATGGCCTGCAAAAAAACAAAAACCAGGCCCACCACAACCATCTTCCACTACTTTGCTGGTGTGGATTGGGGAGCTTTTCTCCCCATCTTCCTCGTCTATAGCTCCTTGTCAGTTCACAATGGTGCCTGCGAGGACGCGCTGCAACGCGTGCGGCGTCCGAAATGAGCAGATATTTCATGTGCATTATTTGTTTACCTTTAGCTTGATGTTGATTGAATGAAGCGCGAACCGAGCGCCATGCGCACAGATGGGAGGCCCTCTTATTACGTGGTATTGTGTGTGTTTGCGCGTTTTTTTTTCGTTGATGTGCTCGTTTTCTTTTTGTGGCACATTGCGTGTCGCGTTCTTTTTTGCCTTCTTCTGGGTCATTGCGTGTATTGTTTTTTTAGCGTAGAGTACTGGTTTCTTTACCGGTGGTACGGGTTTGTAAAATGTTTGGTAACAATTTACAAAAGAACTTATAGTACATTTTTTTGAAATGAAAGACACTCCACGGAACATCACACTCTATCAAGTTACTCCGTAAAAGCCTTATTTCAGATCCATGTCCGCACACCTGAAGAAGCTGACGCCGTTATTGTCTCACCCATGTCCAATACTAGCACTCTTTTCTGTTTACCTCCACACAATCAATAAACCGACAACTTGTCCGCCGATCAAACAGAGAGTACCTCTACCGATCAGAAGTCAGTTAGTTCCGTTCACAATAGTTCTCGACTGCCGCCATCTCCGAAATGCTCTGCGTCCACTTGTTCAGCTGCAGCGCGCCTATAGTCTTCCGGAGTCTTTCCAGGAAAACATCAATAAAAATCCTCCAACACTGCTTGCTTTGTGCCTACTCATCATGCCCCGATTGGCGAACAATGAGACACAAGGAAATGCTGATGGTTTCATCAACCGAACGCGCAAGTGATCGCCATGACGCATTCAATCGAATGCGTCCTGTGGTTCGCAAAACATTTAAAAATTACTCTCCAAAAACCGGCACTGTACACACATACACACTGCTAACACAGGCTTACAGGGTGAAGATAATGAAATTAAACCTCCCTGCATCATGATTATGATTGACATCCAAATCAAACCTCCACAACAGCCCATTGGTACGTTGGCTTCTCTGGTACACCCTGCTTGAGCTGTTATGAACAAAACCTCAGCAGCAGCATACTCCTTAACGCTCGTCAGATGCTGGCTAAACCTAACACTCCCTACACTGGTTCTGTTTAGCTACTCTTTCCAGCCACATTCTTTATTCTGTGTTTCAAGCGTTGAATAGATGAATGGGATCCATTGGACACCGGTGGTCGATGAAAAGCGGGAAGAAGCTGTGAGCTCATCTCCCTCTTCTACAACGCAACCAATGTGGGAAAAAGGAAATTTAATTAACGTATATTAAACAACACCAGCAACAACAATGCGCCGGATTCTTCGGCTCGATATGCGTGGAACGTCGAGATCTGGCGGCATCTTGCCCATCAATGAAGCGAAGAAGATCCTCATTTTTCAACGCTCATTTGTATCGGTCCATATCTTGCTTTCGAACCATACATTATTGGGAAGATCTTTCCTGTTTTCTGGTTGACCCCCGTTCACAACATGGGGTTGGTTTTATGAACCTCAGCCACTGATACCGAGTGACAGCTTCGATTGGTTGTGGTTTTGTAGGTGGTAGATTCGTTTTTCGGTAGAGATTCCTTTCAAAGATTTGTTCCAACACTTCCGCGTGTTGTTGCTTTGGACTAGATCATTATTCAAGTCAACAACTGTAATAGCGTTACGCGTTGAAGTGCTTCTGTTCTACCTCCTCTTACTTGTACTGCAACCCAACTGCAAAATGTTATTTTTGCGTTTGGATGTTTCGAGGTGTCCGAAAAGCTTCGTGTACATCACTTACAACCCTTCAAGCATATGGAACATCGTTCTTCCTCTTTCTCGTGTACCACTTACGCTGGATCACACTCTGTATCATCGGTGCGTATAATTTGAAGGTAAATTGATTTCGTCCCAGTATAGTCAACGATGTAATTGTACCAACGTGCGTTACTAACCTGTGTTGAGAAGGGGAAGAAACAAAAAAAAAGGAACATGAAGAATGTTTTAATAAAAATTGGTTCAATAGCTCTGGTAGACCTGTTGAGAGCTACGGCACCGTAGTGAACGCCATTAATATGCAAATACGCTAAGTAGTGTATATAAATGAGTTAATTAGACAACGTACGAACGCCTTGGTAAATCCGGATTGACGGGCCATTATATTTATAGATCGTGCTCTCTCGGTGTTGAGGGGAGCGGGGGGTTAGGGGGAAGCTATCAGACATCACCAAGTGATCGCCACTTCCTCAAAACCCGCGTCTTCCCGATAGCTGGCAGCTAGCTGTACAAACATGCACGCACATCTGTCAATTATTGTGTTCTAGTTTGATCGGTGGCCCGGGAGTTTAGCCAACTTTCCTGACCATCATGCACCCGGCTGCTCTAAAACGAAACATCCGGCGGCGATGCACACTGCGCTCCGTAGACTGGCGCGAGTGAGCGAGCGAACCCGTAAATCATAACGGATAACGGGGATAATTAAATTTATTACAGCTCAATTGTTGACCCCTTGTGCGTTGGACGAAGAATTGGACGACGGCGTCGGGGTCAACCGTACCACACTTTCCCGTCAATGCGGCGTGACCCGTTCTGTGGATCGCATTTTACTTGATCTTGACGGCGATCGATTCGGGGTAACCCTTGCTTTAATTTATTTTACTTCTGCTTCGTCGCAGCAAGCGGATGTATTAGCACCCGTTTAAAATGAAGAATGAGTGAGAGCGGGGGGGAGATGGTCCACGGTAATTGAATACAATTGGCTTTTATCGATTTATCGAACCGTACACTGTTCAGGAGAAGGGTGTATAATTTATTGTATGCGATCCCCTCGGGAAAAAAAGAAGCGTTTCCCTTTCTTTTCCTTTGTGCGCATTTGCATTCGAGCGGAAAAGCGGCGATCGATCGATAAAAAGTCACGCAATAGAGTTATCAATGAAGTGAAAAGTTATCGTCCTGCATGTTTCACCCCCTTCATCGAACTTTGATGGAAGAGCTGCGAAATAAAACCAACTCCAAAGAATGCAGAAACCGAAAATGCCTCAAATTATGTACCCCTTCATTTCGGGCTTGTCCATTAGACATTTTTTTTAGCACCGGCGCCAGGAAGGATTTTAATGAGCTTAGTTCCACGGCTATATCCTAAAAACAAAACAATCCCAACCCTTTACGCAACTCTTTCCGAAGCTCCAAAGAGGCATCCTTTCGTTCGAAACTGTCCGGGCGGCAGGTGGCAGCCTCATAAAATCGGACCTAATTTGTTTCGATTATCTTCTATCCGCGGCACTCGGTTCAAACGTTTGCGGCGTGCCGTTTGTACCACCGGACGATGCAAAAGTGAAACAAACGATAGGGAGATCCAACACAAGGTTTTTTTTTTGTTGTTGGAAGATGAACAACATATTGGATCTTCCAGTTCGGTGTCGGTGGTTGCCGTAACCCAACTGAACCGTCCCACCTCCTCCCCCCTGCTGTGCGTTGTTGATCCATTAGCTAACACATCGCGAAAGACGTTACCGACGCCTGGTTGCCCTGTGTGCCTTCTGCGGTGCCGTTGCATACATTATTAGCCCAGCGGGAGGTCACACGAGCCAGAAAGGGGTTCATTCATTTTTTTATTGCGTTTCTGATGTCGGCCGTCGGGTCAGGTAAATCAAATCGTCCGCCTTCTTGGGGATGACCGCACAGATGGAAAATATTTTAGCAACTGCATGCCCCACCAGTGTCTGATGCCGATCATTAAACGGAAGTCGTCAAAATAACAAGGATACATTATTTTTTCACCCATCAACCGTGACGTTGCTATAGGTTTAGATTTGCACGTCGTTTTGCATGGAAATCACTCCCGCAAAGCAAAGACGTACCATGTATCAGCGTTGTTAGAGCATCCAGTCCTCCACAGATTTCGTGTGAACTTTTGCCATGATTCAGCATCCCTGTGTCATGGGAATTTTATTTGCTTTTCAATAAGAATCGGACTGACGGATGAGATAACATGAAGAAAAATCGTTCCGCCAGCCGGGTGCACTTCTCTTTAACTAGGGCGCACGATAAAGACCGCTGTGTCATTCGAACTAGTGAACCGTCGCTTATCTATTTGACCGCGTTATAAGCTGCTACTGATTAAAATCGAACGCCCTCGAACCGGTGCTCTCGAATGTCTGACTGTGCTACAATATCCTTTCAGCATGTCCACCTCTTTATTCCAAATGCCCACCGACGCCGATGCGTCTAATTACAGATTTCACCCTAAACCAATTAGGTTTCCTGTCCTTTCGAACTACTGGCCGGTTTCGTTCCGGTCACAGTAACATCATTAGCAAAAACTCACTCTTAGCGACTAGCATCGTATTCCACTAGCGTCCCACGAAAGTTGACACCAGACACTCGCGTCCTTATGAACCGGACGGGAGGGCGCCATTCGGAACGACCGGCCAGGGCCTAGCAAAAAGGGTACGACGGTTCCTATTGCAAGGTTCCTAAAAACCGACCAAGCTCCGGCTCTCACATCCTAATTAGTTGAAAAATTGTTCCAATTTCACCCAATCAAGTGAGGACTTTAAAACGGAGTCGAACGTTCCAACAAAAAAAGAGAAAAAAAACAAGGAACAGAGGGTAAACCGGCTCATCCCAACAAGGAATCGTTCGGGATGACTCAGCGCAACAGGTTTCCTATTGTTAAAAGGATTATGAAAACATATGTTCCCGATTAAGTTACAACTGAATACAACGAGTTTCACCCCTCTTGTTCTGTGTGTGTGTTTTTTTTTTTTTCATGAAAAAGAAAGAGTCTGCAACCTGATGAAGTTGAGCGCTTTGCTTCCCAATCAAAATGAAGGGTGAATTGAGTGAGGAAGCAACGGATGTCTGATACTGTCCGAAGGTTTATGGTAAACTGTTGGCTCCTCGCTCGGCAGCGGCTCGCGCAGATACTTGAGACAGGATAAATTACAATCGATAAGCCATCAACAAGCTGAATTGATTGACTACTGCCAGCAGCACTAGCAAACAGCACAACCACTACCACCATCACCACCAGCCAAGCATGTCTTCTTGATGGTTCGATGTCAGGAGAGTGGCCATAAACCATGGAACCATGTTTGCCTGACTGCCGACGTACTCGAACGTTGTCGATCTTGTGCGTCCTCTTAGTTTGTGGCCTTTCGGGCCACGTCGACATGACGTGAAATGGGCTGGACGGAGACGCTGTACACCATTCAGCTGCTATAAACACAAGCAGAAGAAAAGCAAAAAAACACAGTGACTACCCCTTACTGGAACGACAACAACGAAAACGAACGCACAACACAAAAAAACAGCACTACATAGCACAATAATTGAAGCAATTATATTCGATGATAAATTGATTTTTCAACAGTTTTCAAACGCAAACCTGCGCCTCGCTGCGTCAACTATGTGTTTGTGTGTGTGTGTCTGTGAGCGTCTCAGTAAAAGCAGGCCCGTTTTCCCATTCGGGCTTATCCCAGATGCCACATTGTATTGGGCGCTGTCAGTGTGGCTGCGTCGCCAAATGCGCTACACCGTACCGGGACAGTCTGACTCACTGACACGTTGGCTTTGACAGCTTTTGCTGCAACGTGCTCGGGTGTTGGGCTTAAAGCGAAATTTAAAGCAAAAACTACCGCTGACATATCAGCCCGGGGATTAGTAGACTTCGAGCACGAAGGGAAGCACAATGCTGCGTTGTTACTGTTTGCTTAGTAAGACTAAGGATGACTGGGCTGAAACGGAGCTTGTGCAAGTAATTTCCCTCTTGTTTACTCCATTAAAGGTTGCTACTGTTCGGATCCGGGGGAACCATGAAACTGCAGAGAGTGTAAGAGTGCATATGGACCTATTCCTAGAAATTGTTACTAGAAGGTCTTGCGATGAGTTTCAATTGCAGTGACATTTCAACAGTTTGGAATGCAGGTGATTTCTACAGAAAATCCTATGAGCTCAATCTTTCTCGTTGTAAAAATGCTGATGACAATTCAAACCAACAATGTGACATTTAGTTTAATTAAGACAATACATAATATGCTTTTCCGAATTCAAAATTATCTTTTAAGCATCATAAGTAAACGATCGCTTCTATCTTGGATCGATTGCTATCTTCGATCGGTGAACACTAAATAGCACCGAAACGGCTCCATCAAGTCAAGCTTTCACGCACATAATTTATCAACCGCCCATTCATTCCGGACGCGTGCGCTGTTTGTAAATTGTCAACCGGAAAGTGTCTGAAAGTTGTCACCACACCTGCAAATCGAATCGAGGCAAGGGTAGTTGCTGCTGCTAATTGAAACGATAATCGGTCAGCCACCAATTACATGCAATAAAGTAGCAGTACGAAACAAAATAAAAAAACGCGTAAAAATGAAGTACAACCGAACACATCATTTGGACAGGTGAGTGCGGTGCCCATTTTTACGGGCTGTAACAAGTACTGCCACAACTCTGCCACCTTCTTTTTGGCTTCTAAAAGTCCTCACTCTCTCACACACACACCTCAAGTTCATGAACCTATACCAATATTCAGGTTCAGTCAAATTAGTCATCTTTTGGTGACACAAAAAAAGCCGATCCTTTACCACCTTTTTACCGCTGCAATTATCCCTCCCGTGCCAATGCCGAGTGCAACCTGTTGTAGCTGTACGGATGAACCTTATTGGAATGGCACCTAAATTGGTTGAGGGTTGAATGGGAGCTGGTATGGTTGATTTTCCGGTTGCAAATTGAATTATAATTTGCTCCCGAACAAACTACCTAGCCGGTACTGAATAATTTAGTCCATTTGACAACAGGGGTTGGTATGAAAGAAACGGGTGAGGTGTTTCATTTTCAACCTCACAGGTACGTATCATGGGACAGTTGTGGAGCTCCGAGGCGAGTAACGATGGGACGCAGAAAGTTGTGCGATTTCGTCGTGGCAGGCAGAAAAGGGAATTAGTTGGGTCATTGAGTAATAGTCGCCACCGAACGCTCCTCCCAACGATACAACGGCACACACATAAGTGCTAATTTGTCACCTTTCCTTCGGCAAAGAGTGACAACTGGTACAAAAGGGCTTGTTTCGCACATTAATCTTCGATCCGACGCCACTCAATACATTATTCGGTAGGATGGCGAGGCTAATGATAACTTCTAATGTCGACACCTCGACACATGCGGTCGACATCTAATCAATAGCTTTTTAAAACCATCAACAAGGTACGAACGGGGCCTTTCGAGGGAGCACATGGGAGCGCTACTCCATCCTCGATCATTTGTACTCTGGCAAAGATCGATTCGCCCGCCCGCCCCATGGAACAGAAGACATCACACGGTGAACGAGCGGTAATTGTAATGATCATAATTGTACGAATACTTCCTTTTTTTTTCTTTGTTCCCGTTGTTTTGTTCAACTGTGGTGGCACCCACATTTCAGCACCTCTGGTGTATGCTTTGGCGTTACAGTTGTACCAGAGTTTGTTGGCGTTTCGTGAGCCTTGATTAAATATGGTTCAAAGGCATAGAAATAGAGAGTGATGATAGAGGCATTTGACTGGAGTTGCCCATCGCGTCCTACTTGAATAGTACGGTAGCCGATTACACCTTCCAGGTTTTGCTTACTCTTTCCATTCAAACCCACCTACCAGACCACGTCTTTTGTTGTATTTCTATATGCTGGAGATGATTAACGTAAACTCTGACGTACACCTCCAACAATCGGCACTCCTTTGCAGGTGGAATGAACTCGTATAGTTAAGCCGTATAATATATGGCGTTGCCTCTTATCCGCTTCGGGTACAATAAAGAAGCAATAAACAATAACGAATTCGTTTTAGAAAAACTCACTAGTGCTATCCAATAAACATTCAACTGCTCCCACGCCTTGTGACGTGGTGCGTACAGCAACGCGCTACTCCACTACACAAAATGGCGTTCCATAATACAATGGAGCGATAAATAATATTGTCAACAAGCGTCACTCTCTTCTCAAACTATCGGGACGCACCATCTCGTTTGCATTCTAGTTCTCGCGTTGTTTTTTTTAGTACTCTCCCAACAACGAAACGTCTCCATGTCACTCGGTGCTGAATGGCCATTCCGGGCATTGGGTTCTCACACAGAGAGTGGGTCCGTATCGACCATTAATTTAAATTAATTTAACCCCCTTTTTTGTTCTTGTGCCAACCGGATCGGAATCCCGAAACGGTTTACGGTGCGTAGGCGAACGCTCGGAAACGTGTACAGTTGTCCGTGGAAAAAGGATGGTAGAATTAGAGCGCACACTAGCTGTGCCACCCTATTTTAGCTTAAAGAGGCACAAACAATTGACGACGCTATTGAGACGGTGAGTATCATAAATTATCCAAGCCAAACGCACACGACACTACGGTAGTGGCACATTTGTCATGCTGCTTTTCAGTGAAGGTGCAGCGCTACTTTCATTCGAAAGGAAGCGCCCCAAAAACACAGACCAGTGTAAGTCCTATCAATAAAGTAATGGACGTTTATCTATGACTTTTGTGACGTGACATCCCTCAAGAGGAACAACAAAGGTGGGTCTTGTTTAGTAGTAGTGGACAACAGAAGATTGATAACATATTCGTATAGAATTTCTACAGTGGCAGAATCGCATTTTCTTGATTTTCTGTACAAAAATTGGAAACACTATTGTTCAATGGTTGGAAGAATAAAAAACCATAAACAAAAACATCAAACATTTCGATGCCTGATGCATCTCTAACAGTACAGACATGTCAACACTTGCACTACACGCTGTAAACCCCATTAACCGAACGCTTTTCTTATAACAATTTCGTCAGCATTATACCTCAACCGTTCAAACCTAACCAACGGCCACCAGACGTAAACCCACCAACGAAAACAATGCTCCCTTGCGATGATGATTATTCAAATTTCGAAACCTTCAGACCACAATGTTTTGTTTTCTTTTTCTTCTTGTTCTTCTTTTTTGCTCTGTTACAACGACCGCCACCGCCGTTAGCTGCTTCTGATGATGATGATGAGGAGGATGATGATGTGCCCATTTTTATTCGTGGTTACCCACAGAAACTACGCCACCCATCCACCATTTCGTGTGCAGCACTATCTGTTGGTCGCTCATCTGCCCTTGCCATCCTTTCCTCCGTCCATACTTTATCGAAGCTTCATTGGCACATTGAACACGTTTCGGAGTTTTGCCAGAGTTTGCCGTAAAGGTTTGCCGCAACGCAAACGCGATGCGGGAGCCTGTCGAGACACCAGACCGGTACCACCGTTGAACATCGGCCGGTGCGGAAAGACGTGTTGTGAAGATGTCAGAAGTTAGCGGGGCCCAGTTAGCGTCAGCGGGCGGACACGTCTTCTTTTGTTTTCAATTCGAATTTATTGATAGTGGGCGGGCAGGTTGCGTTAATTCAATTTGCTCTTACCCAGCACCACCATCGGCATTGCATTGGAGGGAGAGAAAGAAAAACCCACGATTCTTTCGTAGGCAGCTTACTGAAGGGTGGTAGTTCTGTTCTGTTGTCAAAATTCCTGCCAAAAACAACAACAACAACAAGCCACAAACAACGTCAAGCACTTGAGAAAGCCACAGCTTTGGAAGGCTTGTTGCATCCGTCGTGCCTGTGCTCTTTTTTGGGGTAAACATATTTCACGTCTCCTTTAGCCAAAAAAGAAAAAGAAAACCAAAATTCCACCTGACAGTGATTTTTGGAACTTTGTTTGGAGCCTCTTGGACACAAAAGAAAAAAAAATCACTTTCCACAAGTCCCCGTCAGCCGAGGGTAAGGCACTTTGATAACAAAGTTTTTTAACCCTCAAAGGAAAAACTCTATTTCATGTTATATTCATGCAGCGAAAGTTCCCATTTCAATCCCTTTTGTTTGTGTGCCGGAACACACAGGCGAAAGACACCTCGGTTGGGGTTGACTGAGAAGCATTCCACCAGCACCAGTTTTCCAACCACCAGCAAACAAGTCTCCATGCTGTCTGTCATTTGAAGTGAAACGATTGGGTCGATTGGTTTTTCAAAATCGATTGCCATCGCACACTTCCCATCCCCAGCCCAAGGGCCAATGGCTTCTGGCAAAAAGGGTAAAATGGGCAATCAATTCCATGCTGGAGCGTGAGCCTTCCTTTGTTTATTTGTACCAACCCGCCCCGTTCGGGAATGCTAGAACATGGTGCATGGGTGCAAATGTTTTCACCCCGGAAACGGAGCGTTTCCAGCCATCGGGACGACTCCATCAAGGGGTTCCATTTGTCCTTCTCCTTCACTACCTTTACCACGAACGTTGTCAATCAATCGGGGGCTGGTGGTTGGAGTAAATGCGTTAGAAAATGGCCCACCGTTCCTCATTGCATGAAGCTCTGGGGAGAATCGGTCTATGAATTGGTGCTAATCGGGGCCAAAACCCCTCACACTGATCTGACCTGACGAGCGTTCTCTTTCTCACTCGCTTCCCATTGCACCAATCAAAATGTTTTCCATTCCAAGGAAAAGAAAAGTATCTCCATTTCCCAACTCCTAATGCCAAGCTAAGAGAGGTTTTTGGTTTGTAGAAAAAATTTACTCTTGTCTGGCACGGTAGATTGTTTTCCTGCAAAAAAAAAAAACGCACAGCTAGGATCTTCTCTATGATAAGAGGAGGGTTAGAGTTGCCAAATAATATAATCAACCTACCACCCTCCCTACTGCTTCCGGCCAGATGGCGTGAATGGTTTGTGGAAACTTTTGACGCCGGTGTTTGGCGCTTGTCGCAAATTAGCCATTATTATGTCGATATCGATGTTTCGAGGGTCGGTCAGACATCACTCCGTGTCTCTGTGTGTTTGTTTGTTTCCGGTTCGGTAATTTGCCTAACAAATCTAATAAAGAAATTTGGCCACAAGCGTACCAACCCGAAACAAACCCTAGCCCTTCAACCACTTGTCTATCATGTTTTGGGAATGGATTTAGAACACATCGCCCGAAAAAACTTAATGCAACGAAAAAGTAAACGAATTAAAATCAAATTTTAGGCAACGATCGAACGGTACAGTACAAGGAAAACCCTGCAAGGGATGGTGCCCTGTACGGGAGTTAATCGATATATGTATAGAGACAAATGGAGATGGACTTACCTGTGTCTGCGTTAGCCCGAGGCTGGCGGCGAGCTCGGCCCGCTCCGGTAGCGCTAGGTACTGTGTTCGCTGAAATCTTCGGTTGAGCTGCTGCAGCTGCAGGGAGCTGTAGATGGTGCGCGGTTTTCGCATCTTCTTGCCCTTGCCGTTTACCCGCAGACCGGTGTCTTCTAATTTATCTAGCAGGAAATGCGCGTCACCGTCGGCGTTCGGCGCGATCACATGCAGCGCGGCAGTCGTCGGTGAGGGTGGTGGTGGCGGATACGGGGAAAAACCGGTAGTTGGAGAGAGAAGAGAAAACAGAAGATCGATTGCAGATGATGAAAATTGAAAAACCTATACTGGCGAAGGCGCGGTGGGACGAGCCGAACAAACGTTTTGCTCGCACCGCGCGCGGTGCAGAAAGGATAAGGATACCGGGGTGAAGCGGGAGCTCCCACTCTTCCCCCCTCCCGCAGGGGCTGTCACGTCGTGGACACACTTGATCTCGGGGAAAACGGGTGGACCCCGATGGCATACACAAAAACACCAACCACGATAATGATTTCATTAACACCACGTCCGGCGCGCACAGTTTGTGTGGTGACGCTAGCGAACCCGGGCATGGTGGCCCCAAACAACAACAACAATGTCCAACGGGGAGATTTTCTGACGCCTCACCAAAACACTCTATCGATCAAACGTGATCCAGGGAGCAGAGGAGCTGTGTGTGTGTCCTGTCATGACCCGATTTGTGTGCTGTGGTGCGTGTCAAAGAAAGTGCAAAGAAACTTCATTTGCATTCCGTCCTGTTTTGTATCTCACGATACGCACAGCGCACTAGTGGCGCCTATTTACAGGACCTGCAAAGGGTCGCTGCAGACACTGGATGGAGAAAAGTTGTGTTTTCCAAGGGAAAAAGTTTCTCAACCGAGTTTCTTCCTGAGTGATGATGAAATGTATTTGAAAACTTTCAAAATGCAACATTGTTGCAAATACCATTGATGCGGTACAACGCGGTAGAATGTGATTGAAGTTTCGTTTAGCTCTCGAACAGATGTCACTATAAAGGATTGACGTTTAAGTGACTCTTTCAGGATATATAAAATTATTTTATTACATTTTTTTCAAAGTAACAAATTGAAAACTGTGGCTTTTCTGTCCCAAAAACAAACGCTCCACACTTCCACATCCATCACACCAGAATGGTGGTGCGTACTGAACAGCAAATGAAGAAGAAGGAAAAAAAAGGTGCGAGTGTGTGTTGAGTGTATCGAGCTGTACATTAAATGCCGCTTGCCGTATTTAATCAAAAATGTTAATTTATGTGTGCCAACATACTTTCTGCCACAGCACCAGACCAATGCGCACCGGTGTGAAGGAGAGGTGCGCGGTACATTGCGTGTGAGCTTCATGCGAAAAACACTCTTGCTGTGGCTCGAAGGAAGGAGGAGCAGAGAAGAGGGTATATGTGTTCCATACAGCACCTACAGTACGGTGCGCTACTGTTGTCGTCGTCGTCGTCCATACATGTACGTCCATACATTAAATGGAGCAACATTACCATTGCGCACCAGAGAGTTGTGTGAAAAAAGCCCTTCTTTCCCGGGTTTGCTCCGTGACGATCTGCGAACATCCAACTCACACATTACGCGCACATGCGCCCCGTTCGTAAGATGCAGTTTTGATATTTGATTAAAGGAAGAAAAACACGAGATTAAATTTAAATAAACTTTTCGCTGCTGCACTTGTGCGGAGTGAAAACTTTTACCCTTGATGCACAGCAACTCATCAAACATGTGGAAAAAATTGAAAGAAAAAAAACACCAGAAGCCAATACAACAATGTTGGTTCCGAGCGAGCGCTCACCCAATCGGTACTACTACGTTGCTATCAACCAAAATTTACATCCAGCCCATCTCGTCCTCTCCCCCCCTTCCGCACAGATTCCATCTTCAATGCGTTATGCGTTTTGAATGACTGCTGCCCGAAATTCATCGACGCTGAGAGGTATAGCAAAACAAAAAATCAACAACGTCCTCAAACCAACGCCAAAAGAAGTCCTCACGCAAACGCACGCGAGAAAGCGTTGCGCAGAAGAAGAGTTTTCAGCGAATAAATTATTCCGTCCTGCTGCACGTCCTTTTTCCGTGCCGGGATGCCGGCAGATTGTCTGATTCCCGTGTCGCTCAAGAGTCCAGTCCACCGCCTGGTCCCTGGCACATCAGCAATGGGTGCTATGGCATTTTTTGTTTTCAGTTGATGTTTGGTGGCGTTGGTCTCTCCCGTCTTCAACAGAGGAATTTCGTGCTGGTGACCTCCAGCGCAAGGGACCTCACCGTTTCGGGAGTTTTGGGTGTGTGTGTGAGTGTGTTTTATGATACGGCAGTGGCTCAATGCCATCACGTCACACCGTTGTGCACATTTTTGGCTTTGCGCAATCGAATGGAAGAGACAACTGTTTGGAGCGACACGACGCACGAGTCACGTTTGTCAATCAACCGTGATCTTTGATGCGTTCGAGAGAGGGTGAGATGGTTACACAAAAGGTCAGTGTGATTGTGTCGCGTAACGGGGTAACGGTACTTAAACCACCACTCCAGAGTACATACTTTGAATTTGAATTTTATAACTTTTGCTTCTAAAGCAAAACAGTAAACACTTATACTTTCTAGCTGTCTACTGTCCCAGTTTGCTGTAGCGTAAAAGTAAAATTAAGAAAAAAAAACACCGAACAACCTCCATAAACGGGATTCTTGGGTGAGATATGCTCACGCAGATCACCGCCAACACCATGTACGGAAAAGTCATCCTCTCGGGAAAAACGGACGGACAGGACGGAACCGCGTGTGAGTCGTTTTGGTGATCACATAAATATTCGCACTCGAGGCTTGGTAGAATTTTTCGCAGAAATCCTTCACTGCACGCGCTGCCCTACTTTTACATAAAAGGGCTCCACCGTGTGCTGTTTCGCATGTATCGTGTGGCAGTGGTTTTTGGTAGAGTGAGACCGACGGCAAGCAATTTTTGGGATGTGACATTTTTTGACATTCGTACGCACTGTCGGTCGTAACTCAGCGAGCAAACGATCGTAAAATGTCAACGAAATAATAAAAAAAACCTTTTGCTATGGTAAAACGTTGTTTGGTTTGAATTTAATTGTACAACTTATCCGATCAGAAAAAGCATTGTGAACAGGCACACCAAGAAACAAGATTAATTTGAGGCCTTGTTTAAAGCATAAAACTTGGCAAAACACTCTTTCAGACGTAAAAAAACCATGTCTGTTTGTCTGAACAAAAGACTTCAATGTACACATTATAAAACTAGAACTTTAACCAATATTTAAGATGCATGACCTTTAGACCAAAGATCTTCAAATGTCTAGGATCGCCCAGATATCCGTATGATTTCTCTCAACTCTTCACTATGCCATACTACAAACTTTCCATATCATCTGTCTGCCATTCTGCGCATCCTAACATGCATCATTTTCATCACAGTGTGAGTGAAATGTTAAACGTACGCCTCACATCCCTCGGAGGACATTTCCGGCCTGATGGCGCCATTACAATGACGCTTTCCAATCAATGCGCTCCCTGACGAAGAAAAAAGAAAGGATCTGCACCCTTTTTTTCTCGCTTTTTCTTCTGCTCAACCAGCGCCGGCTATTATTATTCAAATCACCAAAGCGCTCCTTTTGTGCCCATTTGCCGACGCCCAGGTTCGTCTTCCGAGAACGTGCCACGACGTTTACGGGCGCTACGCTACGGTATCGAACTGGCAGTTCCCGGGCCCGGAACATAGAACACCGCAACACCGGAAACGCATGTGGAAACGATGGATCGGCTTTTATACTCTAGCGCAAAAAAAAAGAAACAGAAGGTAAGATTGGTTTTTGTAACACATAAACTAAATCAGGGAGCGAATAAAAAACAGCTTCGGAACTCACGAGCTCCCTGAACAGCTGAAAGCTGTTTCACATTCCGCCGGGCCGCTGGGCCTCGATATTCGAACACGATAATGTTTTAACACACAAAAAACTGCCTGCGAACCTTATTTTGTAAAGATAGCTTATGGGTTCCTCCTGCCGGTTGAGGTCGATCGCGCCGCCGCCATCGGGCCAAGGGGTTTGTTAGTCGGGCACCGCCTACCATTCGGCCGGGTGGCAGCAAACACGCCGGGTCCAGCTTTTCAATCCCGAACCGGAAACTACGAGCTTCGTCTATCAAGTCGCTCCGTCGCGGTGGTTTCAAATTTTTTGACGGAAGCGAGGGAGCAACCCCCTGGCAAGCTGCTGCTGGACCGTGTTTTATTCATCCGAGCGACACTTTTTATTCTGAGGTTTAGGGTTGTTTTTTTTTTGTCATGCCACCTTTTCCCTTCGTCAGAACAAGCGGAGGGCGAATGTGCAATGTATGGCGGCGTGGCTTCAGGCGCACGGGTCGAACGTTTGAGTTCCACGCGGGATCGTTGTCGTTGCCCGAAGGGCTTTTGGAACCATTTCGATTGCGTTGTTTTCGTTATTGGTAACATATTTTATTTCTACCCGCTTGATACGCCCGAATTTAATAGGGGAAGGCAAATTTTTGGGCTGAGTTTTCGCGCACGGGCGCCAAGAGTTTCCCTCGAGCGGGTGGTTTTTGTATTTGAGCCTAATTTAATTTGCACCTTTGAAGGTTTAAGGCTAGGCTGCAGGAGGAAACTGAACAACAGCAGAACGCAGGAACGGTTTTGGCACGAGCCCCTTATGATTCACTGTTTGTTGTGTGTTGTATTGTTGCTGAAACGATAGCGCCATTAGTGCCTGCCAATATTGGAATCGTGTGCCGAGGTAAGGTTTTTTTTCCTCTTGCGAAATTATATGTAACGATTAACTTTCCTTTGGGGTTAAAAAACAAGTTTACGATTTAGAGCGTTATGAAGTTATGGTTTGAAAAACTATATTAAATTGTGTAATAATTTTGTCGAATATAAACACTCATTTCAATGAAAAACTTAATGATAAATATCATCAAAATAAGTCACTTAATTTGTCTCAGTTTAGCAAAAAGACTTAAAAATTGGCCCTTTTGAAAAACTGCCTTCACAATATGTTATGGATTGCAAGCACACTATTAAAATATCTTCCAACCGTCGGAACTAACTTCATGCAACCATGAGCATTTTTTGGCTCACCGATGATGCATTTTTTTTTAATCCAACAGCAAAAACAATAGCTTCTGGCTCGATCTTATTTGCAAACTTCTTTTATATTCACGAGTGTTTTTGTATTTCTTGTTTTACTTTTAGGCCATCTGGTTTATATTTCACGATGGCTTATTAATTAACGATGGTATAATAAATAGCCCAGAGCAGAATAGTTACCATACCATCTGCCATTTGTAATACCTTCTTGGTGAAATAGAAGGACAAGTAGGAATTAAATGGAAAGAATGTTTCGTGAAAAAAATCCTTTTAACTCATTTATCGGTTTGAAATCAATCGTTAATTAGCTTCCCCCAATATGTCGTTATCCTTTTGTCCTTTCCTTTAAGCGTGTAGCACATCCATTCTGTACGGGAACACTTACCATCTTTTGGTGGACTAGCGCAGGGTGGTGCGTAACTGCCTAAATGATACCCAGAGTAGGAGTTCTGGTGCATCGGTGGAAACGGATAGCCGAGGGCACCGCGTGGACTCGGAAAGCCCGAATCCTGGCCACCCTGGGCGCTGAAATGCTGATACCCGCTCCGGATGCCACCGTACCTATGGAAAGATTAAAAGCAAATGATATAAACATATTTAATTTTTTTAAACATTTAATCATACACATGGAAAGATAAACTTAATAAAGATTGACTTCGAAATTAAACATAATCGTTATAATTATTACTATGAAAACTGACCAGCGAGTTTGATTAAATTTTATTTTACTCTTTCCAAATTTGCAGTTATCGATTTTCGACAGTTTTCGTGTTAAAATTAGCAAGCTAATAGCTCTGTAAGGTTAACACAGTTTCATGCTTGCAATACGGAGCGGAAGTATAATTCACTCCCTACTAAGGCAAAAAAAAAACAGAGCCAACCATCGAACACGATCGACGTCTGGGCCAAACTGAAAAACAGACATACACAAAAAAAACCCTCAACTAAAAAGTCAATTACGCCTAATTTCTCAAACCGCACATTCGAGCCACACACACACACACACACAACCATTGGGTGTAATTTTATGCACGTGTAGTAAGGTTTGGGGAAACACACAAACAAAAACGCTATCGAGAGCGGTACCGAGAAGTTTTATTTCGGGGGGCCGGATGGCGCCACCCAAATGGAAGAAATGATGAGAAAAGCAACAACAACAACAACCCCTCGGATTTTATTTCCACCCGCACAACCACCACCACCAGCCCCTTCGGAGGTCGATTTGTACACACACGCGCACTGCTTTCGGTGGCAACGTCGTCGGCCGGGAGAGAACGACGATTTGGGATTGGATGGAAAAATACCAATCCCTCCACCGGCCCTGGCCAACTCACTTTTCCAGCATGGCGTCCATCACGGCGCACAAACGGCTCCCACATGTTGTCTAACAGTACGGTACAAGCGAAGACGCTGCTGAACACCAAAAGAAAATACATAAAACTAACAAGAGAAAAAGCCGGGAGGGAAAAGTAAAACAGGCCGGAAAAAGTGCCCGGTGGAAACGCTTTTCGGCAAAGGAGTGGTAGAGACCAAGAAAATAAGAATAAGCGCATAAATATTACTGCGTAAGAGAGGTTAGGCTAGGGATGGGGAGGACTGCGTTACTTATATATCTAGGTGCCCGTCTCGGGTGCTACCGGTGTACACGCCAACGCGTGTACGGCGGGTTGAATGAATTAAACAATTTACGTATAATTCAATTTTCGGTAGCGAACCTTTAATTTCGATCGACCCATTAGAGACGCTCGCCGTCACTTCAACGGGTTACTGGGAAGGTGTAATATGTACCAGCTGCTAGAGGGTTAAGACGGTTTAAAGCAATTGCCATAAAGAGGAGTTTTTCATGGTCCAATGGTTCTATTTATGTGTAGTTCATTGTAAAATTTAAGAGTAGAAAATTATTTATTTGCTTTTGAAAAACTCACCAACCAATAAATAATTTATTAAGCTGGTTAAAACATTTAATGCTAATCTGTAAAGAAATTTTTACTTAGATGTACCACTCGTTCTTAGATGACCAAAGATGTTGCAAATAAAACAGCGGAAACATCTTCACAGATTATTCTACATAATATCCCAAGGATTTATTTCCATCATCTGTGATTGTGAATATTAATGGTGCTCTTTGGTGTTGTCAAAGCTCTTAAGCTTAAATACAACACCAATAAATTCCCCTTCAATGGCTTAATAGTAGACACCACACTGTTCAATATAAACCTTGAACTATAGTTCCCCTATTTATCGCTCTCGGTTTTTCCAAAACGTCTCCATGATATACCATTTAATGTTAATTGTAAAAAGCTTAATTCCACGGTATCTCTCACAATAAAAAATACCTACACCTACAAGTATTGAGTTACATTAGAGCCACCCTCTAGCCATATCCAGCGGGAATGTCATGGCCTGTCAACTAAAACCGTCTCATAAAAAGATACCCTCACCAGTATCACCTCACAACTCACTCTTGAACAGATTTGCTCGGTAAATAAATAAATCACAAACTCTCCTCGCAAAAGGTAATTAGCGGAAATAGTTGCGCCGTAAAACAGAAATTACACTGTTGTAAAATCTACAAACCAGTACACAGTTCGCCTCTCGTTTGATTGAAGCCCCGTAAATCAATTCCCGATTCCTCCCTGGGCCCTGGCGGGCAGGAAGACAAATAAGCACAGGTCCTATCGGTCGCAATAAAAGGTCGAACCTTACGGGCACGCGTCTTGCCGTGTGTGCAATAAAACTTGACAAACTTCATTTGGCCCTTCTTGCCACCCATCCGTCGCATAAAACCGGCGTTAAAGTCAATCATAAAAACATGGCGCGTAAACATGCGCTACGAAGTACTTTCGAGCCGGGTGCAAAACAAAACAAAAACAAACAAACTACTCCTTTCTTGCGCGGATGGGACTATTTGCTACGACTGTACGCTATTTTATACTCCACAAGCGGAGCTTTTTTACGATGTAGACATTTCCGTCGATTTATGTGTGCTAGCTTTCAGTCCTGCTTTTCGCCAGCTAGAGCTACTGTGCTAAACTTGCTGCAGTAGGGGAAGCGGCATAGATTCTCACAAATTGGTGGTCATAAAAAGACGACCTCACCATTGCTTCCTCTCCCTTAGGAGGGAGGTGGTATGGAGAATCGATCGTAAAAAAATAAATAAAATCAACCGACACACATCCAAATCGGGAACGGTGCGATTTCAAACAAGCTATGTGCTGGTTGTGATCTTGAAATAAAAAAAAAACGATAGCAAAGTCAGATTGTTTTATTCGAACGATGCAATGCACTCTACATCTAAAGAGGAACTAGAAATGTGGCGATTTTTTTGTTTTCATTCTTATCTGACTGTATTAAAATATCCAAAAATGGATGCCCTAGTACCAGGATGCGCTTCGTGTGCGTTACATTTATGCTGGTACAGCGAAGATGGAAGCTGCCTTTTTGTGTTACATTAATATGTGACAAGCGTTGTTTTATGAATTGATGGCCCCGCTTTGCCTCTTGCTCTCCATTTCTTTTGGAGTGACGCGCGTGCCCAACATGCCCGAGCGTCATTAATCATTATCATTAGCCGCTGCTAATTATTGCTGCAAAATAGCGAACAAGCGGTACGATATTTTGTCGGCAGATCGCACGGCTGTCTAGTGCTGTTTGCGGCGTAAAAGCATTCCATTTCACTCACTTTACTATTCCATTGCAATATGTAACAGTGTTTATGTTTTATTAGCTGATTACTGTCTCACGTGTCATTACACTTTATGTTTTTAAATGCAACGATTCTAGCATTTGGTTTTTCTTTCTTCACTTGAGGAAGAAAAATATAAACTATTCAATCGTATTTTCAATTCCAACTTTTTGGGGTTTGGAAAAATCTGCCTCTAGCAACAGAAGCAGTTTCCTCATCGATTGATCACACGCTTCATGCCACAGTGGCTAATGATGATGATGATGATAAGGTGGCTCATCATCGATTGGGTGTTAATTGCTTTCACGGCACCAATGGGTACAATTAAACGGTCTAATGTAGCAATTCGGTATTGATTTTGTGTATAAATTGTGTGTGTGTCCCGATGATACAATTCGACAAGGACGTCAAATATAAGTCAGTTTGGGATAAAGGCGTCATGAAACACAACAGTTAAAATAAGGCTTTATCTCTTTAATATGAATACAGCGCATTTAATGAAAAGCTTTTTACTTTTATTTGTCAAATATTTGAAAAACATACTATCATACTATAGACAAATACTTATTATTCTACACTCTGTTTACGTCACAGAGATATTTAATACTCAAAACAAAACTGTGAGATCTCACTCGTTTAGATTTGAAGCAAAATGCAATCTTTTATTCATTTGTACTGTAAAGTCAACACAGATGACTTCAACAACTGCTGCAAACCAACCGGTTGATTTCTGACGCCGTATAATAGCATCTCACTAACACACTCCCTTAGAAGATTATCGTTAAAATAACACGTGTCCCAGCTTCAAAAACCCTCCAAAGCTTCGCAAAGCAAAGAAAGCTCAACACTAACCCATGCTGCTGCAGCTCGACGAAGGCCGATTTGCCGGGCGCGGTTGCCGTCGCACCGCCGTCGATGTACTTCGGCGTGTGCGGCGCATCCGGCGCATCCATACCGGACTGGGGTGTGCTCGGGGGGCCCTCGTAAGGGCTCCCCAGGTCCGTAAAGTTGAGCGTGTTGGCGCCGATCGAGGCCACTTTATCGAAATGAATTGTAAGGCCGTTGTTGTACGCGTGGTCACCTATCGCACTCTCTATGCTTGTCGCACCCGTCGAAGGAAGCGACAACGCGCACCACGGACCGGTCGGATCGCGTGGCACTAGTTCACAACGCTGGAGCGCGCAGGAGCTTATCCTGTCTTGCGCCTTTCTATCACTTCACGTCCCCCTGCTCCGAGTAGTCACTCTTCTTTGGGCTAACAGCACGCCAGCACACCGTGTTGGCTTAAATTTCTTTCAGAGATGATTAACAGCACAATTGCACAAACAACTCGACTCCGTAGATGCAGCACAGATGCTTCTTGCTATATCCTTTTGCCGGAAAACTTATTACAAAATACACAACCGATTCACTATATCTTCACACTTTTCAACTGCTGCACACAAGACTCCGGCGGTGATTGATACGACCGACTCGCTGCTAGACGGTGCAGCACACACTCTTGCGCCCTCACATCTAAGACTCACGCATTATCACCGGTACCACACGTTCCTTGGCAATCATCCGAAGCTCTACTTCGGGAATTCCGTTTTTCGTTTGAAGCGAACCCGATTCACGCGAGGATGGCCTGACCTGCCACTCGAGTCGGGAGTGAGATGTAGTTGGGATCTCCGTTTTCGGTACACCTTCTTCTTCACACTTGAAGCACACACGCGTCCAGCGCAACCGATTCTTTCAAGGTGGATTTATCAAGAGTATCACACACTTTCACTCATTGATCGTTGATTTCACACACACTTCTTCCCTCCTGCCTAGATGATCTTGCGTCGGCAAGGGTTCTATGGTTGTTGTACTCGTTTACCGGTGAAGTTTTCACTGGAAGGGATGTGTTAATAAGCACCAGCAAGTTATTTACTGACGTCGTTTCCGTTCACTCAAGAAGCCTGCTTAATAATGAACAGATTTTTATATAAAAGAGACACTTCAGACCATTCTTACGTTCACACTGCTTTACAATATGTCTCAGCTTCAATGGTGATAGAAGCAAACCATGCTTTCTTTCCGTGTTTCACTTTGCTTATCTACCGCCCGGTTTATAATTTAATTCACCGCAATTTTGTTCCTCGTTCGTTCAATCTCTGCTGCTTATCATGCGAAATTACACGACACTATCGTTACACCAAACCGCCGGTAACAGCCATTCGATTCGATACACACTTTTTGATCTCCCCGCAGGAGACGATGCATTAGCAAAAAAAAAATACACACACGCATACACCACACTCACCAAATCACTCACGTATTTAAAATCACAAACAGATAATTAAACAAAAACACCTCAACCGTGCCCAACCGAGATCGAACCTGGCGGTGGCAATAATATAATTAGCGTTGCTGTCAAATCACGGCCCACAAAATTTTCCACCGCACCAGAGGGCCAGAGAGAAAATATTACACAAGCGACGAACGGCACACAGGCGACAGCGGGCAACGACAACGACGACGACGGCGCGAACAACCGCGAGCAAGTGACAAAGCAACTTCCCGAGAAGCGCATCGTTGGCCGGTATTAAGGGTTGCGTTTCTCTCCTCTGGCAATAGCTCCGCCCAGTTTTACTGAAACGCACGCAACAGCGCACCGCAATCATGCCATCGCAGGAGGCAGTGTGACAGAGATGACTAGCAACGGTACGGCCATTTTGTACCGCCGATACGCACACTCTGATGCCGAAGGGTTGTCTGTCGTGTAGAATGGTCCGACCGTGTGTCTGTGTGGTAGTGCTAACCTCTAAGCAACAACAAAGCTTTTCTTTCTTTCCCACAAACGACAGAGCGAAGGAGAGAGCGATATCGATAGCAAAAATATTAAAACAGAACCACCACACACCGAGGGTTTTTGGTTGAAGGTCTGATGCATAGAACTGCTCAAGCGGCGAACGTGGTGTGTGGAGAAAAGGGAGGGTTGGTCCGAGGAAAACCTGTTCTGCACAAAGCACATCGAAACGTTCTGCTGGCACTGTACGTGAGTGAAAAAGAAGCTTCCGTAGCATGTTGGTCTCGTTTTGCTGGTTTTTGCTGTACTGCTGCTGCTGCTGTTGCGGCTGTTGTACGTTGTCCCTGTGTGTATCTGGTGCTTTTTTCGCCTCAGAGTGGAGACGCGTTTTTTTTCTCTTGGTTTTCTCTTTGGTTTATTACTGGGTGTCTTTGCAAAAAGGGTGGTTTTATGCTCGACGGGTGCAATAACAAACAGTATTTACGGGAAAGAAAAAAGCCTCTACCCTAAGCGGAGATGGTTCACAAGTTTTATGTTTCATTTCGCCCGCGCACGGGATTAAGCTTGCCTGGCACCGGTGGTGCCGGAAACACACGTGCCGATGCATTTCATTGACGGCGCCTTTTTATAATGAACGATCGATTGGTGTGGTAATGTCAGAGTTTTTGGTTTTTGTTTACTGGTTTTGTAGTATAAATCCCCTTACACGATATGTTTGTCCATTTGTGTAAAGACGAAATCAATGAAATGGAAACAAATCTTTTATCTTGATTTTGCTTTTATATACATCAAACATGTATACAACGATGTTTTTAAAAAAATGCACAGTTTTAGTTTCTTATGATATTGTAAATACATAATTTAACCAATCCCGCTGAACGCCAGCACTGAATTATTTACTTTGTCTCGTATAAAAAATTGTCAACAAAAATATTAACATACATTTCTTAATAATATTTCATACATTTGTGCACAAGTACCTTTAATAAATAAAGATTTTAAAAAGGCCTTGAGCTTGTGAAAGGAAAGAAAAAATTCTGTAAAAAAAATATCCCTAAAAGCATTCTAAATTCCACGACAAGATCATTCAAGACGTCAGGTGTTGAGTTACAAACCCAAATCGCTTCCAACATTGGTTTCCTCTTGTCATTCTGTATGTTTATCATCGCAACCTTAACATTTTTCAAATTGTTAACGCAAGTTTCGAAATGTATCAAAACGAAAGGTGAAGAATCTTCATTACTGCGTCTGCCAGAATGTTGCTATTTCCGCGCTCAAACACACAGATTGATTGTCCTGCTCATGCTGTGTTACAATGTCACCGCGGCTACACACAACTGACAATTACAATAAGGGTTTACCGAAGGTCGTGCATTGCGATAAAAGCAACGAAGACCAGTGCTTTAAAAATGGTCGAAATGATATTTTATAATTGGACAATGCATGCTGCCGATGCAACAAGCCCTAGCTATGCCAGCATAATTACTGACAATTTAACAAGTGTCCTTATTGTCGGGGTTAAAATGTGAAAATTGGAAGGGCGAAGTGTATTGAATGGCAATGAATTGAAAGTCTCAAGTAGTAGCACCAGCGATGGTACTTTAAAGCAACAATTTTGCAAACATTTAAGGCAGAGTAAATAAATCAAATACAATGAGGACCGTTCTTACTTTCATTCAATAAGTGTAGTTTCCTAATTGGCTACTGAATTTTTGGGAAAACTCGTTTAAGGAGAAACACTTGAAATGATTATTGTACGTTAAATTGTCTCTCTTCAAGATCAAACAAAAAGACAATCATTCGTTAGAGCATTGCTGAAATAATGGTAGGTTGGGTAACTGTTAAACATCCCTGCACGCTAGTGACTGCACTAAAACATTAAACAGATCCTGCACAGACCATTAAATGTTCGTGTGCGTGTGATATCATGTTGCTCATTTCAGTTGAAGGGCAAATAGAATCCCGGATGACGCACTTTGTGTTTCAGGCACCCCCAGTAGCTGTCGCTGCTCTGCCACATTTTCCAGTGCCATTTGTAACATCTCCCTTCAACTCTTTCTACTTTTATTTCCTCCCCTTTTTTCCAACCACAAAAACCTGCATAACCTTGATGCTACATTTCTACACACGGAATCAGTTCGCGGCATCTTTCGATATTCTCGGAGCCTCATCGACCGCAAACGCACGCACGAGTGGGAGAAAGAGGGCCTCGAAATGGGTGCGCAATGGGCAAGATACACTGGCGTAGAGTAGTCGATGAAGCTTACGAAAAACCATGAATGAACCCGGAAGGTATAATGACTACGTAACCGTCTTCCCTTTCCGACGAGCGCACTCCTCCGTTTCCCAGTTTCTCCCACCGCACCAGAAAGCGGTCACTCTCAGACGCCAGCCCGCATCAGAGTGGGCCTCCCTCATCCTACCCTCGAGGCCGTCCGAAATGGAGCACTATAAACAATGGGATCACAATGGTGAAAAGGGAGGGAAACGAAACGCGATCAAGCTCGAACCCCTTTTTAACTGACCCCTTGCTATGCGATGCGGTGTAGTAGAGGGCGGAGTAGCAAGAGGCTGTGCTAGCATACTCTTACTGTAACATCCGCTGGACCAAAATAAAGGCGTCTGCGATGGTCTGTCTTTTCGTGTTCGGTGAAGTGGAAAACCTGTAGATTGATCTAGACAAACGCACTGCCCATCTGCATCTGGTGCGGGGCTCAGTTGTAGACGGAAAGGTTCACCACTAGAGGGGATTTCATTCATTGTAGAGAAGGTAGAAAATCGATCAGGGACCTTTACAAGTGGTTTTACATTCATACAATTTACATGCATTCTTAATGTATACTTTCTTTTCGCATCATTGTTTTGTTTTGTACAACTTAACATATAATTTATTCATTTCTAGCTTTTTGGCTGCAATTGTTTTATCCTTTAACTACAATTGATAACATTTTCTGAACTTTGATTGATAGCTTTGTTATGAGTTTGAACCATTATGGCTTAACAGAAGGATGGGCGAAATTCGGACAGTTCTGTATCATCTCCTGAACAACCTATTTAAAAGTGGTCTTCTGAGCTGTTTTACGAAATTCAAACAAATTCAAATGTGTTGAAAAACGAGACCTTTCGTTTACTTTCCTTTTTTGACTGTTTATGTCTTCGCGTACATTGCTGGTAACAAGATAACTAGAAACAACTAATTTCTCGGCTCTCCAGGTTGCATGTGCATCTTCTAAAGATAATTTTCATTATTAGCTAAAATCAGTGGGATAGTTCCTACAAAGACTGCCCAAAAACAGGATGTTCTCCGTTTTGCTACGGTCTCTTGGAAAACCATACATAATACGTTACATGCCACAACCCTTATCTCCATTACCACAAGCCCCATGCCACAGCACAAAACAAACCATAGTTGTGAATTTTGGACACCAACCAACAAGAAGCAAAACCATTCACCCGGGGAACGTAATAACGAGAACCAGAAGCTACCCACGTGAAGAAAGATAATAAAAAACCACCCAACGATTCCAATGTGTCGAAAGCGGTGTGGAACAGTTGTGGTAAGAAAAAAAAGCAGATCCCTCCCAACGCACTGCTCATAATTGTCCGTCGATAATCGTATAATAAATAGATGAATTATTATCGAATTTCTCAAAACCGAATTTTTTCTCCGGTGGCTTTTGGGAAGGTTTTTTTTTTGTCTTCTCCCTCCTTTGTATCGTACGTTGGCGTTATTTTAGATCCGTCGCACAGATCGCCTGCCGCTTTGGGATGCCTATTTTTGTGATGCTAGCTGCTAACCAGCAGCACCCCAAAAGCCCCATACACGACTGTACCGAGACCACAAGCGATGAGCGATTGCGCATCCGGGACACCTGCCGGTATAACGTCTCCTGCAACACACCCTAGTCCTAGACAAACGAGCAAATGGGGTAATCGTACTCCTCCCCCCGCAGCAGGAGGTGCGATCAATCTGGCCAAAACATCATTCACAGCACCGTACCAAAATCAATTGTTTCACTACGTACGAAGTTTGCTTCTCTTTCTCTAACCCCCCCATCGGTGGCTACTGGAAGTTCTTCATTCATAAAAAAAATCCGATCGAGACCACACGAATGGTGCGCCTGGAAGGGTGCCTGATTTGTTTTAGTGCGTTGAATTTGCTTTCATGCCGTTTTCTTTTCGGCAGGGTGGAAAATGAAACAAATTTTTCGAGAGCGTAACTTCTGTACCATTTGGTGGTGCTGTGACCAACTACGTCATGTGTTCGAACCCGATCGTGTTGCAGTAACAATCATCTGCTCGATAATTACGCATTGCTGTGTGCCTCCGCATTGGTGGTGATGAGATTTTCCGTGTCCCATGTTCCCCAGCACCTTGTAAAGTAGTAGTTGAAACAGTTAAATATTGCTTAAATTGACCATCCGATATTATATTATGTTCTGTATGATCATAAGGAAACTATCTACTGGAGGACAAGTTTGTGGACATTAATAATTATCAATGAACAATAACAATCAAATGAGTCTGAAAACCAAATAAAAAAGCATATAAAAAAATGTCATATTTATTTATTCCTTTTCACAATAACTATTATCCAAACTCACCGATGGCCCAGTTCTCAGCTATGATGTTGCACATAATATCGATTCAAAACTTTGACAAACGATCCAACAATCGCAACATTCCTTTGATACGATTTCCTGACTTCCCGAAGCTCTCTAATCTCGGCAACGTGCCCATCTTTTGCATTTCCGTTTGCGTAAGCGTATTGTTCGACAGGTCCAGATGCTTCAGTGTTTTAAGCTCGTGAGGATTAACCGAACTACCGAGCGACGCAACCGCACACACCGATGCGTTCAGTAGATGCAACCGCGGGAACTTGATGGAAATCATCGCGAAATCCAGCTGCACAATCTTGTTCAGTGTGACGTTAAGCTGCTGTAAACGATCAAACCGATAGAACGATTCCAGCGAGGTGAAGCTATTATTTTGCACCGAAAGTGTTGACAACCGGTAGTAGTCGGAATTGGTTGCCTCCACGACGGAGAGTTGGTTTTCGTCCACGGTAAGAAACTCCAAGTTGGGAGTTATCCTCACCGATCGCAAACGATTGGTGTCCAGCTCAAGACTGATCAGCGTAGCGCTAAAGCTCATTGTACTTAAATCGAACGAAACGAAACGATTGCCTGAAAGATGGAGTGTCTGCAGTGCTAGCTGGGAGGCGAAAAGTCGATCATCTAGACTGGTCAATCGGTTGTCCTCCAGTGAGATCTCCTTTAATCGAGTTAAATCCACAAACAGGAACGGATCGACGTTTTCGATCGAGTTATTCGATAGCCACAGAATGCGCAAGGAGTACAGCTCCCGGAAGGTACCGATCTGCAGATTTGACAGCTGATTGTTGCCCAGGTACAGCTCTTCCAGCTTGAACAGTCCATCGAACACTCCTACCGGGAGGTCTACAAGTAGCGTGCTTTCAAGATCGAGGGATGTCAGTGCACCTACGTGCTGAAACGCTCCGGCATCAAGCACGCGCAGCGGATTGTTCATCAGAAACAGTTGATTCAACACGGGTGTGTTTTCGAACAGTGCCAATGGTAGTCCCGAAATATTGTTAGAAGTTAAGTCCAGATAGTCCAGATATGCCATATGTTTAAACCAGGCCGGCTTTAGCTCCCGTAGGCTCGGATTCTGCACGATCGTAAGCGTGGTCAGCCGCCTGTTTGCCCAGAAGAAATGATCCGACAGGGTGGTAAAGTTCATTTCCTTCATGCTTACCCTGGTCAGTGCTTCGTTCCCTGTAAGGACGTCTTTCAGCTCACCGTTATAGGGACCAAGGTACACTTCGGTCAAATTTCTTAAGCTTCGGAACACATTCACACTGATTGATTGTAGCGGTGTGTCTTCCAATTCTACGATTGTTAGGTTAGGTGCTCCCGCAAAGAACGTCTCATCAAGGGAAATGCTTTCGTTGCTGCTAAAAGCTAAATAGTCCAGGCTGGGAAGAGACTGAAAATAGCTGCCATTAAAGCTGATGGAACTATTTTTCATCGTTATGGATGTGATGTTCTTCAATCCCGCCAAGAACGCAGGATCCACCCCAACGAGAGAGTTTGCAACGAGCGATAGCGTTTTAAGGTTTTGCAACGAACCCAACTGGACACTGTTCGCCCCGGCGTAGTTGGTTTTATCCATGTACAACTCCGTAAGATTGGGCAAATTCGCAAACAGATCGAGTGATTTGTAATCCGGCGTAGAGTTTCCAAACGCCAGCATTGTAAGCGACTGCAAGCCAAGGAAGCAACCCTGCTCCATCGTTTGTATCCTGTTGCCGTCCAAATTCAGTGTAAGCAAATTCGCCATCTGACTGAACTGACCTGTCTCAAGCCGGCTAATTTGGTTCCGTTGCAAATCAAGGTAGTCCAGTTTGGTGGTTTTGTTGATAGCTGGCGGGATGTGGTCGAGATGATTCGACTCCAGCACTAATGTTACCAGATTTGGGACACCCTCTAGAGCGGTTTCATTCAGCTCGCTTATAAAATTGTGCGATAATTCCAAATACTCAAGATTGGTTAGATTTAAAACACTTTTGTCAATGTGTTTGAGCTGATTTCGATCCAGATTCAAATTTACAACGCTATTCAACGCGACGAACGTACCCGGTGCTAGTTCTTTTATCTGATTATCCGACAGTGTTATGGTCGTCAGGTTGGTTTGCTTGCTAAACAGGCCCACCGGAATGCTTCGAATAAAGTTGTCTGCAACCGAAAAACTCTCGAGCTGGGGCGTATCATCTAGAAACTGTTCGTCAATCTCTGTTACATCGTTCTTATCAATCGTGAGCTTTTGCAGCTTTGAAGCACCTTGCAGTGAGCCAGCCACAAGATGTTTGATACGATTGCCGACCAGATTCAACTCCGTCAGCTTACTGCAATTCCGGAACAATCCTCCCTCGAACGTGGTAAGCAAGTTGCCACCGAGGAATAAATCTTCCAACTGGCCCAAAGTATCGAATGTACCGGGACTAAGGCGCCTTAGAAAGTTTCCGGTGAACCAAAGGCGTTGCATAGCGGTATTGTTTGCGAACAGCTGCACATCTAGCTCTTGCAATTGATTGTACTCGATCGAGAATCGCTGCAGACTGGTCAGATTCTGTAGCAATGCTGGGCTGAGCGATACGATCGTATTGTTGTCCAAATTGATGAATGCCAATTGGACATTTTCTGCAAACGTAGCGGTATCTAATTGCGATAAATAGTTCTGTTGTAGCTCCACCATCATTAAATTGCCCATCGGGTTGAGAACTGTCACCGGCAATGTTTTCAAATTGTTATCGCTCAAATTCAACACCTTTAGCTTGAATAGGTGCGTAAAAGCCAACGCATCGATCACCGCCAGCCGGTTGTTCTGAAGGTAGAGCTGCTCCAAATTAAACAGCCCATAGAATGTATCAGCTACCAGCTCGCGTAGCATATTACCACTCAAATCCAACCATTCCAGCACCATCATTTCAGTGAATGTTTTGTTTTTCAGCTCCTGAAGGAAGTTGTCCGCTAGTGATAGCTTTTTCAGCTTCGACTTTGCAACGAAAAAATGAACCGGCAGCGTTCGCAACAGGTTGCCACTTAGATCCACCTCTTTAACGTACGATATTCCCCAAAAAGTTTGTGGATCGATCGTTTCTAGTTGGTTTTTAGATATGCTGAGCGTTTCCAAACTGTTTGCACCCAAAAACATGCCACTGTACGTTTTGCGCAGCCGGTTGTTGTCGAGATAGAGCTGCTTAAGGTCGGCTGCGTATCGGAACGTTTTCGGCAACACTTCGTATAGATCACATTTCGAGATGTTGAGCATTTGCACGCCGCTATCCTTTGCGAACAATGTTACGGGTATGGCGGGAAGAGATGAGTTCTCGAAGATCACATGGCTGTAAAAGTCAGCATCGAAGTTAATGGACAGTGAAGCGGTATCTGCTGGAGTCGCAAAGCGAAGCCCACTGTATTGACATGTAGGTGGTTCACATTCTAAGGAGATCGAAGGTTCAAAGCTGTACACTTGTTGCAGGATAACAACCCAAATTAAGACGGACCACACACTGCAAAGAGGCACAGTATACAATAAGATGAATTATTTCTGGTACTATCTACCAAACTAGTTCTTTCTGGGACATTACCTAGGCCGGAGCTTCATCTTGGTAGTAATCGAACCAGCTGCTCGAAGACACTCGTTTTAACTGAAGACGAACGGTTGCCCGTAGGATGATTATATTTCTCACATTTGTCTGATTTTGCTAGGTCAATATGGGTTATCTTCAATGCAGTTTAAATTCTTTTTTTTTTTTTGGGCAGCACGCCTCAGGTCGCCTGATAATGTCTTATCATCGTCAATAGAATTATACAACGCGAATTACATGAGCATCTGCTCTACATGCGCGAAAAAATCGCAATCAAAACTGTGTTGATTGGAAAAAAAAACTCTCTACATTATGTTGTGATAAGGTAGGCAAACAAATTGAACTTTAGAATGTAATCGGTCCGGGTCAAATGTCGATGATTATGACATTATTATTGTTTAATCCATACAGTACAGTCATTATGAATCATGCCATAGTTCTCACTAGTCCATTTAACATTATCAAACGCGGATGATTAGGTATGTATTTTTGATTGCCCTGCGTATCGATTTGCATTTTTTTTTTACTTAAGGTTAGTGTTTCGAATGTAACAAATCAAATCCATCACCACCAAACAATAATTGTAAAGTGCTATTGTACCTGTTGTACTCATTTTATTATCTCAAGCGGTTAGTTTGTTCTCCTTCTCACACACAACAAATACCATCAACGTCCTTCGCGCAAACAATCTCTACCTTGTCATCTTCGGTTTCCTTCACCTTGTACCCGAACTTTACATCAAATTCCTCCATCGACGTCTTCAAGCTGTTCAGAAAATCACACTTCCACACAGTACCTTCCAGTCCGATCGTTTGCAGATCCTTGAACGCTCGGAACATATCTTCAATCACGAAAGTATCAAACTTGTTACCTCCGAAGACGAAATTCTGCAGCTTTTGGATCACAGCAAATGCGCGCACATCTAACGTTGTGAGGTTATTGTTTGAAATATCCAGATGAATCAGCGAGGGGGGAAACTCAACACCAGCGACTTTAATGCGCTCCACAAAGCTGTTCGATACGTTCAGTATGTAGAGCGGTACTATTTCGTTGAAAAGTTTACCCAGATCCACCTCCGTAATCGCATTGTACGACACGTCCAGTTCGGTCAGCATCTTGAACTGGTAGAAGCCGTCAAAGCTGGTGAAATTGTTCCGTACTGCCGATAGGCTCGTGATGTGGCTGATCGTATCATCAACCTCCACCGCAATCGACGACAGTTTGTTATCGTCAACGTAAAGCTTCTCCAGGGTGGAAAAGATCTTCAAAGTACTCAACTCGTTTCCTTCTAGCGACAGGATAAGGAGTCGCTTGGCAAACGCCATCGCACTCTCGTCGAACGAGGTGAACCGGTTGTACGAAAGATCCAGCGCTTCTACTGGTAATCCAGCGAACAGCTGTGGATCTAACACGGTAAGCTTGTTGTGCGAAAGGATGACTACATTCAGCTTCTCCAGGCCATTGAACAGGGCTGGCTGCACAGCTTCCAGCTGATTGTTTTCGAGTGAAAGGGTTTCCAGTGAGAAGAGCCGATTGAATGTACCTTGCGACAGTGCTCGCAGCTGGTTGTTGGCTAGATCAAGCTTAGTTAGGACAAACAAATTGTCGAAGATACCTTCAGGTAGAGTGGTAAGGTTGGCATCCGCAATCCTCAAGCTTTCCAGTAGGGTGGTCTGCGCAAACAGTTGCTCCGGCAGCGATTTAAGCGGATTCTCCGAAATGTCCAACTCAATCAATAATCCCAGCGGATCGAATACTCCTGGCTCCAGTACAGTCAGACTGTTGTTCAGCAACACGAGCTCCCTCAGATATGGAACGTATTGGAAGAAATCTTTCGGAAGCTTCACAAACTGTTTGTTATCGGAAATGGACAGCTTTCCTAGAGATGGATTTGAATAGAAGAACTGTGCTGGAAGAGTTTCAAAGGTACTTCCCTGCACGAAAAACTGTTCCATCTTCTTTTTATTGCGAAGCAGCTCATCTGGTATGGTAACGTTCTGATATGACAGTGATACGACTTGCAATCGATTCATTGCTGACAGTCCATTTATACTACCGATACTGATCCCATTATCGTTCAGATAAATTTCCTTCAGCTTGGTAACCCCTTGCAACGACTGGGCAGCCACACTGGCCAACCGGTTCTCCGAAAGGTCCAACTTCTCCAATTCGGAGAGCGATCCAAATGGTGCTCCGCTTAGTTCAGTAAGACTTACGTTCTTTAGATTGAGATCCTCCAGCTCCTTCAACCCATCAAATGTGGCCCTAGTCACGCGCCCCAAGGGATTACCAGACAATGTAAGCGTTTCCAGCTTTCGCAGGGGAGCAAATATCCCTGCCAGCGGACCGGTGAGACTATTTTCCGTCAGATCTACTATTCTCAGGCTCCTATGGTTCACAAACGTATCAACCGCCATGTTATGAATTTTGTTTTTCTCCACGTAGAGCTCCTGTAGAGCCGGGAAATTCTCGAGACGAAGTTTGTTGATTTCATTTTCCCCCAAATACAGTTCGACCAAAGCTCTCAAAGGCTTCCCAACGACGGTAGTTTTGATCTTATTTTTCTCCAGCGATAAAGCCATAAGGCTGGGCAGCCTCGCTAGTGCTCGTGGAATTTCCGTTAACTGGTTGTTATCTAGATTAAGCTTTTTTAAATATATCATATTGTCGAACGCATCATTCTGCACGCTGCGCAGATGATTGCCCGAAAGGTCTAGTACGTCAATATTAGAAAGGTTTGCTAATGCGTTCGAAATGTTCTGCAGCCCATTGGCGCTGAGATCTAACTCTTCGAGGTTCACCAATGGAGCAAACAGTTTCGGGTCCAGTTCACTCAACTTGTTGCCTTCCATGGAAAGTAATTTCAATGTCTGCTGCTTGGCAAACAAACCATTGGGCAGCCATCTTATACCACAGTTATCCATTGACAGTGCCATTAGTGGAGGTGTTTGCAGGAATTCCTCATCGATCGACTGTAGTGGATTGTTTTTGAGATACAGCTCGGTAAGACTTACGGTACCTTGCAGACAGTCCGCGCTTACGATGCTGATAAGATTGTCTTCAAGATACAGCTTATCCAAGACACGGAGCGCACGGAATAAACCACCTTCGATCGTCATGAAACCGTTATTGTTCAAATCTAACGCCCTCAGCGATTGTAACGGATCAAACGTCCCGGGAAAGATGTGATTAATGTGATTGTTTTCCAACAGTAACATCTTCAATTTCTGCAAATTTCTAAACAGTGCTTCATCCACCGATTCAAGCAAATTGTGCGCGACTTGTAGATCCTCCAGCCTCCGTGTATTCTGGAACAAATCTGAATGCAGCTCCTTCAGTGAGTTATTGCTCAGCTTCAGCTCTTTCAGAATGGTTGTATTACGGAACAGATCCTTCGGCAGCACGGTCAGCTGATTCACACTCAAATCCAGATCGATAAGCTTTGTCACACCCATAAACGTTTCCGGTGCCAAACTGGTCAACCTATTCGACTGCAGATACAGAAACTGTAGCAGGGTTAGTGACGCAAACGTGTCCGGTTCGATCGTGCTGATGCGGTTGTTTTTAAGTACCAGCCTGCTAAGCTCTGGCAATCCCTTAAAACTGTCCTTCGTCAATTTCTCCAAGAAGTTATAGCTCAGATACAGCTCATCTAGTACCGCCAGATCCTCAAAAATTCCACCAGGTAACTCCAAGATACGATTGTGATCAAGGTGTAGACTCGATAGTTCCCGCAATCCTGCAAACAGCTTCCGCGGTAACACCCGTATCTTGTTGCGTGACAATCGTAGCACCATGAGTTTGTCCAACCCCTGAAACGTGTACTCCTCGACCACATCGATGCGATTGCTACCAAAGTTGATGCGGAGCAGATTCGTGGCATTGCGGAACATGTAGTTGAACAGCTTCGGGATACGATTTTTGTGCATCTTCAACGTTTTAAGCGCAGCCGCCCTTTCAAACGTGTCCGGAGCGACACGCTGCACATCCGCATCTTGCAGGTCAAGCGAGGCTACCCGTTCTCCATAGTCAGCAAACAGTGCCGGTGGAACAATCGAAAGCCATGACTTTTCGAAGCTCACATCAATCAGACCGATCTCAGCAGAAAGATTGAACTTGTACGAGCGCACATCCTCACCCAGACTTTGTTCGTCCACCACAAACTCGCAGTCATTGTGTTCACAGTCAAAGGTGCTTTTGCCGACGACGCTTACAATCAACGCTAACAGAGCAATTGCTCCCAAAGCACTGAAAAAATCACAACAAAACACGCTTATCAATATTCCGGCCGAGCGGGATAGAACATTATGTAACACTACCTTCGTCGCCTGGCGCTTCCCATCCTATCAGCCGGTTTGGAGACACCACCTTTAGCACACTGACACTTGTTGTCGGCTCGCGGCCGAAACGGAACTGACTCGTCTGCCAACCTTACCAGTGCCATAAATATGCGAACTCGTAGCCGTTTGGATGACCTTGAACCGGTATCAGCATGTGTGTTTTTTTTTATTTTTGTCTCGAGAATTGGTTGGTCACGATTAGCAACTGGTTTGTTTTGGCCCACGAGCAATCTATCAAAACTTCGACCATTCAAATGGATTATATTTCGTTTCGTACAATCACCTCTAACCTGTTTGTGATATTGTTCCTCCAAAGTATAACGCTAACCTACTCATCATAATCTCTTACTCTTCGACATTTTCACAAGTCGTGTTGTGATCATGTGTGCAAACAATACCATTTCATGGATGGTAAAAAAAATATTCTGGTTCTGAAACAGATTTATTCCTTCCATTTTTGATTCGTAATTTATTCAAGCTAAACACAAAATCACAAAACTATCTTCATATTCGATACGATCCTCCTCAACAGAACAGGCGACTGACGCGCCCAATCGTACACGTTGGTCCCTCCACTGCCCCCCGATGCCAAAACCGTACATCCTTATCCTCAATGTACCGCTCCAGCTCGTCCAGGAAGGTGGGCTCCCACTCGGTACCATCCAGTCCAATCATTTCCAAATCTTTGAAGCTACTCAGCACCTCCTCGATCGAGAACTGCCGGAACGCATTGCCCCCAAAAATGAACGTCTCCACGGCGGGGAAGTACCGGTACGCATCCAACTCCAAATCGACCAACTTATTGTCTGACACGTCCAACAGCTCCAGGAAGGCATGCATTTCAATTTCCGCCAGATTAAGCTCCTCAATGTTGCAGGCCGAAACGTTCAACACCTCCAACACTGACATGGCTTTCGATATTCGGCCCAGCTCGAGCACACGCAGCTCGCCGTTCTCCGATGCATCCAGATCCTCCAGATTGTTGAACCGGTACAGCGAATCGAGCTCGGTAAAATTATTGTTCGCAATCGAGAGACTGCGCAGATTGTACGACGGTGAGTTATCCACCTCGATCGCTGTTAGTTGATTGTTTTCCACGTACAGCTCTTCCAGATCTTCCGTCACTCGGATCGATACGAGCTGATTGTCATCCATGTCCAGCTCGATCAGCGTTTTGAAGAAGGTTGTTTGCTGAAGATCGAAGCTGGTAAACCTATTCGACGAAAGATCGAGCAGCTCCAGGTCGAGCGAATCGTGGAAGAGTTGAGGATCCAAACTGCTCAGCTCATTGCCGCTCAGATCGATCGTGCGCAAGTTCTTCAAATCATCAAACAATACCGTATCGAGCGTTTTTAGCTGATTGTTGTCCAGCGAAAGTGTCTTGAGTGAGTACAAATTCCTAAACACACCATTCGTCAGTCCGTTCGCGAGTTGATTTTCACCCAGGTCCAAATTTTCCAGATCATACAAATTGTCAAATATACCCATCGGTAGCGTTCGTAGCTTCATGCTCGAAAGATCAAGCACCTCCAGCCCAACCACCTTGGCAAACACGTCCCGATCCAGCTCACCGACCGGATTGCCCGACAGGTACAGTGCGTCCAGCCCATCCAGCGTGTCGAAAATACCCTTCTCAAACTGATTCAATCCATTGCGCGTGAGCACGAGGGTTTGCAGGTTAGAAAGATCCTTAAACCACTGCTTGTTCAATCCACCGAGCTTGGCATTGTTGACGATCGCGAGCGTTTGCAGCTTCTTGTTAAAGTGGAAGAACCGGGCCGGCAGTGGACTGGCAACACAATTGAACAGATATAGCTCCTTCAACCGCTGATTGTTCTGCAACAGATCCTCGGTGAAATCGATCGTACCCGGTCCGATCGAAATGGTTTTCAGATTTCCCAAATGCTTGAACGTGTTCGCATCGATACGCGATACCGGATTGTGGTTGATGTACAGCTTTTCCAACATCTCGAGCCCCCTTAGCGAAGATCCTTCCAGCCGCTGCACACGGTTCTCGTCCAGATCGAGCAGCTCTAGCGATGCCATGCCGTAAAAAGCGCTACCACTAACATCCGCTAGGCTAACGTTCTCAAGCGACAGCTTTTCCACCTTTCGTAGATCGCGGAAGCTGTTCGACTCCATGTCTACCAGCGGGTTGTCCGCTAGGTGAAGCTCCTTCAGCTTCCATAGCCCAGCAAAGCTGTTCGCTAGTGGCCCTATAAGATGATTGCTGGAAAGGTTCAACTTCTCCAAATTGCCGTTGCGAGTGAACGTGTTTGGCGGAATGGTATGTAGATGGTTACGATCCAGATGCAGCTCCTTCAGTGATTCTAACCGCTCGAAGCTTTGTGGTGTCAGTGCCTGGATAAAGTTCTCGGATAGATACAATTCCTTCAATCGCTGCATCATGCTCCAGCTCTGTGGATCGATGTCGTGCAATCGGTTTCGCGTGAGCGAAAGTGTCGAGAGTCGTAGCAGTGCTCGTAATGCATCCGGTATGTCATCGATCATGTTACCGTCCGCGTACAGTTCGTGCAGTTGCTTCGCCTTGCTAAACATATCGTCCGGAAGATCGCGGAACTTGTTGTCGGATATGTCGAGCAACTCCAGGCGAGGTAGATCCAACACACCCGGCGACAGTTCCGACAGATCGTTATCGGCAAGGTACAATTCCTCCAAACAGGTTGAGATGGCGGCAAACACCCCATCCGGCAGCTGCCTAATGTTGTTGTTCTCTAACGAAATCTCTTTCAGGCTTTTCTGATTAGCGAACAACTTGACCGGTATCTCATCGATCAGGTTCTCTTCCAGCGACAGTGTGCGCAGCTGGGTCGTATCGTCGAGGAACCGTTCATCGATGCGTTTTATAATGTTTTGCTCAAGCTCAAGCTTACGCAAACGATCCAAACCTTTCAACGTGCCCGCCTTTAGCTCCTCGAGCTGATTCTCATTAATGTACAATTTTTCCAGCGACGACAGACCACTAAATATACCTCCGTCGATCGACGACAAACTGTTATCCTCGAGATCAAGTGTCTCCAACCGGCGGAGCGTATCAAACGTACCGGGAATAATCTTCTGTATAACGTTTCCCTCCAACTGGACCACCCTCAGGCTGGTGGCATGCTTGAGCAGATGCTTATCCAGCACTCGAATTTCGTTGTGCTGCAGCGACAAATCTTCTAGATTTTTCAAACTAGCCAACGCAGCTGGCTGCAGCTCCTCGATCGAATTGTTGTTCAGCTTCAGTATCTCCAGATTCACGTTGCCCGCAAATATCCCATCATCCAACCGCTCGATGTAGTTGTCCGCCAGTACCAGCTCGCGCAGGTGTCCCAACGGAAGGAACGTGTTCGGTGACAGCAGCTTCAGATTGTTTCCCTCCAGATCAAGCTCGGTCAGTGCAGCTAGCGGTGCGAATGCCTGCGGATCAATCGAAGACAGTTCGTTCTCCTTCAGTATCAACTTCCGCAAACCCACCAACCCAACGAAGGTGTTGCGCGAAAGTCCCGAAAGATAGTTGTGATCGAGATGCAGCTCCCTCAACTGGCCCAACTCTTCGAACAGCCGATCCGGCAGCTCCTCCGCATGGTTGTGGTCCAGATTCAGCTCCGTCAGCTGGTGCAGCCCAGCGAACGTTTTGCTCGCTAACTGTGCAATCTTGTTCCGGGATAGGCGCAAAGTTTCCAGATTATCTAGCCCCCGGAAGGCAAACTCACCCACCGTGACGATCCGATTGCTGCCGAGATTGAGGCGCAGTAGCTTGGTCGCGCGCACGAACGCATCATCGTGCAGGGTGGACAGGTGGTTCTTCTGCAGCTGCAGATACTTTAGCTCGTGCGCATCGTCAAACGTGCCCGACTCGAGCAGCTCCACATCGCAGTCTTCCATCTTGAGGGATACTACATTCTCGTTATCGCTGAACAGCGATGGCGGGATGATCGGGAGCGACGAGTACGCTATTTCTACCTCTACGAATGATCCGCTCCCATCGCCACCGGTGTTGATGATCGCTTCCGACACCTCGTCCGGCGTGTCTAACACAAGGTTCCACAGCTTACATTCGCGCCCATGCCGATGGCAGCTGAAGGTGTACTGGCCCGGGAGTGCAGCAGATACGCTGGTGGCAAGCAGTAGCAACGCCAGCAGCCCTGTAGATGCTGCCGAGATACTGCAACGAGAGGCGCAGCAAAGCAAAAGGTAAAAATAGAAAGCAAAGTTCGTTGTCGCACTAAATTTCTTTTTTCCTATTGCAGCAATTCGGAAATGAAAAGCGGTTGTGAATTTTGTGTGCCATTTTTTCACTTGCCCGATATTCCACCAGGGAGGCAAACTACTTATGAGCGGGGTGGGGGGGTAAATATTTTTGCAAAAGAATTAAAAAAATCACAGCCAAACTGAAACGTTTAAAGGAACTTGGAACTTTCTGACAAATCTTTACAAAATCACTTCAATTTTGTAATCATGTGAAACACTGTCTTATTTGCAACAAATAATCTTGAAACTCTTTAATCACCAAAGAGACCACCATTTCCTCATTTCCTCTTTCTTCACCTTTTAACGTACTTTTGCTTCAGCTTCATACTTATCCACTCATACTAAACTGCTTACAATAAATTATAACAAAAAAATCACACACCACAGTAACACTAGTAGCACACTATATCCACAAATTAAACCAATTTTAAGATGCTCGTTTGCCGAGCATCAGAACGGAACTGAGCAGTAGTAGACGATTTAGCTAGCATTGTAGTAAAATATTCTGTACCCTGTCCCGTAAGAACAAGACCCACACAGCTGGCAAATGGTAGCATTTTATTTTAATCACCCCGCCATCACCCATGTTTTGCTCATTTTATATTTCTATCATATGCTACAATGATCGCGCAAACACGGAAACCCCCCACGGTGCAGTGAAAGTGCCACGTCCCGTTGTAACAAGCGACGCGTTACGAAAATTGGCAGGCAAACTGCATGAGACATTTTTGTGTGCTCCCCTACCTTCATCATCCCTCCTCGGGACCCGTTGCTGTCGGAATCGTTGACCTTTTTCGCGCCGCCGTTTTAGAACCAAAAAAAAACATTATCCGTCGACAGTAATACATTTTTGTTGATCAATCAGCATTTTGCTTGCGCGCCCAAATGGACGCGCTCATATTTTTGTGCGCCTCTCGCATCTAAACAATATTGCGGCTGTTTGTAAATAAATGCGAATTGAGGAGACATTGGCAAAGCGGGAAGCAGTAGGCTGTGAAGGTGTTAGGTAGGTATTTATATTCCCTAACGCCGTCGTTCTATTTTCGGTACGTTTAGTGCGCGGTTTAATGAATGCACACGCGTGCTTGGGCAATGTCGCTTAATGGGGGAGGGTTTAGTTAGATACAGAGAGAGAGAAAGAGAGAGAGAGAGTAAAAATCAAAACCATCTGTTACTAATTATCTTTTGGATTAGGAAACACCTACGGCAGTTTTGCTGTACGGCGAAATAGTGCAAACTGAGCTGAATTTTTTATTTATTTTAAATGACACCTCAAAGAAAATGCCTGCGGCCACAGTACGTAAGCGCCGCTGTAGTGTTTCTTTAATTATATTCTTTTTCCCCTTCTCAAAAAAAATCCCCCAGTGATGATGAAGATTGTGTCTTCCTGTCGCGATGAAGATATTATTTCCTGAACACGCTCTAACTACAACAACAACAAAAAACCATGCGAATTTTATCGCCCGTTTTTGTTCCTACACACTCAACGATTACACCATCAGCATTCGTTTTTGGAAGGAAATGATTTGGGTTTTTTTTAGTGGAGCCAAGTCGAGTAAGAATGGAATCAACTATTTCTGACACTTTCGTAGGGTTGTTGTGTGTGTGTGTGTGTTTGTGTGCGCGATGCTCGTTTCACTCTTGATTGGTTCCCTTGGACAACGCAATCGTACACCTCACTTTGCTCCTAGTCCTCCTTACCACCTAATGGGTGCCCGTGAATCGTCAACACAGTTTCAAAATACAACACTCAAACAAAAGAGTACACAAGCTTCACAACAACAGCGAAGAAAAAAGACGGCGTCGATACAGTGAGCCGGTTGCAACGAGGAAGCGAGCGACGATCTCGATAAATGCTCAAATGTCCAACCACCGCCACCGCCCCTAGGCATTGGGGAGTAAGGTAGGACCACTTCGAGCCCGATTATAGGCGTCATCCCCTTTCCCTGAACGTCCAAAGTTCATCATCATCATCCACATCGTCACGGGGCCAACTAGCACCGTTCGGGTATTGGGAAGATGAATAGAACTTGCGCATCTTCAGTACGGTGTACAGGCTCGCTGTCTCGGCCAGAGTCCCCGAGTCTACTATTAAATGGACCACGGGATCTAGGCGAAACGGGAGAGCGACGCACTCAGAAATAAAGAGTATGAATGAGGGAAACTAGCGCTAGTGAGGAGGTTCGTAGCGGAAAGGGAGGTTGTAATTTTCCTCTGGTAGCTACCGTTTTCGTTTGGATCTAATGTTTTATCGTTCGGTAATCGAAATCCATCATCAAATCAAAGGAGACTCCATTAGGATGGCTACTATGGATGCTGGGCAGGCTAGTAATTCAGGTTTGCGGCGGCTAGCGTTCTCTCTTTTCGACCGTGAAACCTTTTTGAAACATTTTGCGTATGTATTTCGTACAAGTACTCAAACGTATTGAAGATTTAAAAATGTACTTTTTACATAACATTGAAAGATATCTATAAGCAAATAATAATAATGCAAAAGTTGAACTAAATTTAATCTTAGACAAACAAAAATATCGTCGC
>KB692634.1:0-12830 GCA_000349165.1 Anopheles christyi | reverse complement strand
ATCTATAGCACTTTGGAGTATAAAAGCAAGGTGTTTGATCGATGTGAAAATTTATATTGGAGAAATTACTCTACAATGATATGAAATAACGAACAGGAGCGGCACAGTTCTTTTATACATAGTGGACTCGGCCCAATGGAGATTGGAACATTGGACGGCTCTATTGAATAGCCGTACATTGGACGGCTCTATTGAATAGCCGTACATTGGACGGCTCTATTGAATAGCCGTAGATTGAACGACTATACCAACGAAATTCGTTGATTGGCTGCGGCGAATCTTTAAATTTCATCTTTTACCTTTTCCAACAGCTACAGTTAGAAAATATCTGAACATCAAAGAGGTTAAATCAATTGTTATATAACTCAAAGGCCTACAAAATTTTCCAAAAAATCATAAATTATAATATATTTTTGAGGAAATGATCACGAAGCCATGCAAGCCCAACTGAACCGCAACGAACTGGAAGAACTCCGGTCACTTCGTTTAACTCTTTTAGAAGGACGAATCATATAACCGATCCCTTCCAAGCGTGTGAAGTAGAGATGTGCCGAATGAGCACAATGAATTAGAATTACAGTACGTGACCGCTAACTGGATGCTTTTTAACTGGAGGTTCGCTAACTGGAGTGATTCTCAGTTTAAAAAAAACACTTAAATGTCAAAACATCCGGAACCTCATGAGGAGTTCTTCAAACCAGAATTATACAAAATATGAAGAAAATGCATCTTCTGTGGATAAAGAATTATTTTGTTATCTTTCTGATTTTTGCGGTCACCTACTGTACTATGTACTGTATTGTTACTGTTTCAATAAGTTTTCATCTATAGGATGCAACTATTATCAAAATTTAAAAACCCCTTGGGTAAAATTACCAATAGAAGGCTACTTTCGTAAGTTGTATGTATTTTTGTATTAAAAAAAAAAGGATTTTTAATAGATTAATGGGCTTTCAATCCTAAAACGTTCAACTATGCAAATTCCTTCTTTGCACTTCAAATTCAAGAAATAAATATGTTCGTTTACAAATGACATCACTAAAATAACCTTAAAAACGTATATTTTAAAATTATAGTTACATCACTAGACATGGAAAAATATAAAATTTAAACAACTCATGCCCGATTGCTATTGAATATATTTATTATACGCGAAGAAAAAGGAACACCATATTAATATGCCTTTTTGTAACACTTAGTTCATGCAAATGGTTGTTTTCTTTACTGCGTTTTATTCGATAGACGAGCCGACTCCTACAAGGTTGGACGAAAATCGATCCCCATCCGAAATGTCCGTCGGTTTGTTTTCTAAAACAGTTTATATGTTCTGTTACAGGTTATAGGCACTGCTGCGTTTAAAAACGAATGAACGGAAAACAATTTCCCATGGGTGTTTTGGATTATTCTCATAAAAGTATCGATTTAACCACCTGTAGTCTGAAGCACATAAATTCAGCGTTAATTTATACATTGACTTGACTGCATTTTTAATGCATGCTAGTACGCTAGTTTGTTTAAATTTTATTTTCATCCCCCCTTTTGCCGAAGAGGGTCTTTACTTATAGAAAGGCGGAAGGAAATGATACTTGCAACGAGCAAACACAACCTTCCTCGAGCACCTCCAAAAAGTGCCAACACAGCAACAAGAGTTGACGTGTTAATTGCTACCTATTTCTTCGTCAACTCCGCAGAATGTTGATTCTGCGTTGAGGTTGATGATTAATTATACTTTAATTGTTACCTTTACGTTTTTCCCTGCTGAGATTACATTGAAGATATAAGTAGAAGCGAGTTGCACGGCTGAGAATCTTAGCATTTGCTATATGTGCCCCGGTGTGTCAATTCGATCAGAATCCCTCCCTTTAGAGACGCAGTAAGTCAGGATGATCGTTGGTGGTTATCGCGTTTCGGCTTAGCCATGGCCACAAGCAATTCGTTCTGGCGGTGGGTATGCAATTTCCTACCCCGTTTTATGTTTTTCCTTGCAATTCAATTTCCTTCTGGGGAGTGTGCGGTAAGTACATACAACGAATGTTACTTTACATTCATGTTTTCAGGTGCATAATTCGTTTCTTACTGAACTTACAGATGACGCGGAAACAGTTGATCAACTCGATGGACATGATGCGTTCGGCTTGTGCTCCCAAATTCAAAGTTTCCACCGGTAAGTGATGAAAGTGCCCGAATCAATCCTCCTGCCTTCTAAGCACTTATCTTTGCCCGATCGATACCCTGGATAGAAATGCTGAACAACTTGCGGGGTGGCATATTTGCTGAGGATCGCGAACTCAAATGCTACACAATGTGTATCGCCCAGATGGCGGGGACGGTATGTAAGCGGATGATCTCGTAAATTCAAGAGCACCACTTGAGCACTTTAAATTCGAGCTTTTTCCCACCCCTCAGATGAACAAAAAGGGTGAAATCAACGTACAGAAAACGATCGCCCAGATGGACGCGATGCTACCGCCGGACATGAGGGAAAAGGCGAAGGAAGCGATCCACTCTTGTCGCGATGTGCGTAAGTATCCTTCAGATTTCCCACCGGTTTCATGAACGATCGATGTAATTGCTGCCTTTCCTGGTTTTTGGTTGTTTGCTTACAAAGAGGGCCGTTACAAAGATTCGTGCGACAAAACGTTCTACTCGACCAAATGTCTCGCCGAGTACGATCGTGAAGTGTTCCTCTTTCCCTAAGGAACGGCGCGCCCCAGCAGGCACAAATATGGTGATCATCATCATCTTCGAAATCCGATCAAACGTCGGATCGTCTTGTTAAAGCGATCCGGCACTGGGATTGCAGAGACGTCAGCAGGCAGCATCAGCAGCAGCAGCAGCAATAAGAAACCTTAAGCATAAGCAGCATAGTCGGCACATAAACCAAGCACCGTGGTGGTGGTGGTAGTAGTGGTAGGTTGTGTATGGAAGAATGGGAAAATAAATAAACATGAATAGCGCGCGCGTGTGCTGTGCGTAGCGACGGAAACAAACAATGCCGCAACCCGCATGGGAAGAAAGGCCCACGGCTCAGTAATAGAAGAAAATTTATGATGCTGCGCATCGTTGGTGGGAGGAGAGAAAGAGGTCTTAGAGATTGAGAGGCAGCATCCTCATCCTGCTGGATGTCATGGTTCACTGTTCCCGCTCATCTCGCGTGCTCATTGAACCGTGAAATTGAGCTCAGTGTGCGTTGAGAGTTCAAACGAGAACCAGAGGGGTCAACATTATAGTTAATGTTTTACAAGGGCGTGCGCACTAGCACCACCACCCGCAGCAGCATGGTTGGTTGCGCATGTGAATGTCCGATTCGGTAGGACGGTGCCGCGGTTTCAAGCCGGTTGCACCGAGCGATGGTGCAGTGCCTCTCGCTACGCATGCCGTCCGGTTAGTTGATCCGAAGCTGACTCGATGTCCGATGACGGATCGTGTCCGATCTTGACCGCATCTTCTCCGGATTGATCGTGTAATGGCTTCGGGTGGAAATGCGAGAATAGATCCACGGTTCATGAACTACAGTGGTGGTGGATGCCATTAAAAGTCATGATCTTCAAATGGTTTACTTCATTTTGTTGTTTTGGCCATACTGTTTGCGTTTTAGATGGGACATAACAGTTTTTTCCAGCTAAGAACATTTACTCAAGATAGCGCTTGTATTTCCATGATCGCAACTCTAGGAGACTCTCGACCTGTTGGTCCAGCCTAAGGGTAGGTTACACACAGCTTTCAATAGGTCGTGGGCTGTACTGGATGCTTGCCTGTTACTCGATCACCAAGTAGGCTTGCTCATCTCATTTCATCACATCTCACCGATCGAGATCGTTACTCGGTAGTTCAGAGGAGGGCATAAGTTAACATTTCCCCTTGGCCGGGTCTACGCTTGATAGGCCTTGCCGAAATGGTACGTTCTTAAATGCTTACTTATTAGTTTACTCTTTTTGTTCTTTCTTTGCATTTGCAATCAATAAATTTTCGATTTTATTACCATTACCTAGTACTACATTATTATATTGCATTCCTTCAGATCCTTCTGCGGAGAACGTAAAGGAGTAAAGTTTACTTTTCAAATGTCATCTGAACAAAACAAAATCAACCCTTATATTCATAAAACATTGTTTAATAAAATCAATGCATGAATTAATTCCTTGTTTTGTTACCTCAATGAATGTAATGCTCTTACATACAGCAATTTTTACATTTTTAAGTAAAGTTATTGTTGCTCTATCAAACTGTGTCAAGTATAGTAATAAAAAAAAACAATTTATTCAAGCCAACATGTTTTTTTTGTTTGGCTAAGCGCCTCATATGTAGAATCAATTTTATCAGTTACGAGCGTTAAAAAAATACTATAACACTGCTCCAACGATAAATTGTTAAATTGAAGTTGAAGCATTCGTGAGTTGGTTAAGAAGGAAATGTTTTTTTCGTCCACAGCCGTACTATACATAAATTATATTCCACACTTCCCGTGGTAATTATCCCGTGGTATAGTTTTCCAGTCTTCAACTTAAAAAAGTGGTCGCCATGGGTTCAAATCTCGATGGAACCGTGCCCCAAATAAACAGTATATGGGTATCTTTATTTAACAGAGTGCTAAAGCCATAAGTTCTTAGGCAGGCCATGGCCGACAACTGTTGTGATGAGCTAAAGAAGAATTAGAAGAGAATATGCCTTTGTGTATGTAAGATTGTTTTGGCAAAAAAAATCAATTTTCCTTTCTCTATCCTCGCGGGACAATAAAACCGAAAGTGATTCATAACAAATCATGCGAAACGAATGTGACCTCCCTCCTCTTACCAATCGCTATTAGTATTGAACTTGACGCATTTCGAATGCGTTACCATAGTAATGCACATGGTTAAACATTTGTATATTCTACTTTGGTTCCCTTCCCCTCTTCAGAGTTAAACGCCCAACCATAGTAGTCAGGTGCAGTTAAGGTTGGTTAGGTAGAAAGACTCGGCAGTTAAATAAGTTTTAACTTTCTGTGCGTTTCCTGCTACAGTTCTTTGAAAAAATCATGAATTCTCATTTCCATCCCGGACGTACCACACCGGAGACGATGGTCGGTGGATTACGAAAGTGGGAACAACTGTCCCGTACAGCCGGTAAACAATCGCTCGTTCCGTTCGGAGACGGTTACGAAACTCTGCCGGAAAAGAGCAGCAAGGACGACTCGGAATCGGACCAAGAACCAACACCGGATGATCAATGTACGGAGCAGCACTACTCTGAGTCGGAATTTCACACCGAGCAGGAAGAGGATGAATCGGAACTCGGCGAGGAAACGGCAAGGAACGAACAGCGGTGGACGAAACGTTTTCATCAGATTCAGGTGTCTCAGTATCCACCAAGAACCTTCGAACAAGGCAGTCACTTGCTTCATATCGATATAATTTCCGACGAGCTGGGACGCTTTGAAATACCAAGTTCCGGACAAAGCAGAGGCCGACGACAAGGGACAGGTTTGGGCAGTGGCGGAACGGGAAGAAAAGTGGCTGCCAGTCAGCAGCAGCAGCAGCACAACATTTCTTTTAGCCGCGAACGGGTGCGTGAAATCGAGCGGACAAATCAAATTTTACTTCGCCGTATCATTACGACCAGGCCAACGTTACAGACGCTAAACAGCAAACCGGTGAAAAGGACTGTATGTATAAAGTTTCGCTTGAAACCACCCATAGCTATAGGACCCCTTAATCAAAGATGTTTATGTGGATGTGTGTGTGTGTTTTTTTTGCAGACCTCAACAAATGCGTCCCCGGTAACCAGCGCAGCGACAAATCGACGCAAGATGCAGGAAAAAATTGCAGCGGAAAATGAGGTAAATCAATGCAATGCAAGTGGTTGACCCGTGCTGAGTGCATCACAAACAACTTACTTACTCACTTGCCTAAACTTTCATGTTTCTAGATTTTGCTGCGAAAAGTGAACTCGGTGGGCAGCCGGGTAACAAAGTGAATGACCAGCTAGACCGTTTTCATAGTCTGCGCTTTTCCGATTGATGTGTGTTTAGGTGTACCTTTTCTTTCCTGACTTTCTGCCAAAATTATATACTGCATATTAAAATAGAAATCGGCGAGAAAGACGGATTCTTTTGCACCGTGTTTTGAGTGTGACGTCTTCATAGCCACTTTAAAAAGTTGTTTTATTACCCCAACAAAGAAACGATGCGCCAGCATGTTATGCGTAATGTATATTGGATTATTAGTGCATCATGCCTTCAGAGAGGCAACATTTGTTCAAGCGCGCGTTAGCAAACATTCTTTTCTTTTGATAGCTATACTATCAAGCTCCTTTTCCTTCATTGCTTCGTTCTCTTATAAACAAAAAGGAAAAATCCGAAACCCAAAACACGATTTGGCTTATCGGGATGCATTATGACGTACCAGCTAAAAAACGCGCGATTCGGGTTTTTGGCTTATCAAATTCTGAATCGTGCTGTCAGCAGCCGATCTCCTGGATGAGTGAGATCAGTCTGGCAAGTGAAGCCTTCCAAAAAACCTAGCTCATCGGACCATCGATGTCGATCACTTGGAACCAGCAGGATTTATTTGTTTCTTCAAGTGAAGCCAGCGCCAATGGAGGTGGTGGCATTGTTGCACCGGGATGTCCCATAAGAATTTGTCGGTTTCCTGTTGTCGATGGAATTAGAGAAGTATAGCTTCTCCCTCGTTGGTTAGCACTGTTTATGATCAGTAGACATCGTTCTGATTGCTTTCAGTTACTAATACGCAAGGGTGAAGACGGCAAAATTGGCGTTACTGTGAGGCAAATAGAAGAAGAAATGTTTTTCATCTGCGCTGTGATGCGAAGAAGTCCCGCATATCTTGCTGGACTTCGATATGGCGATGAAGTGCAGAGCCTTGAAGATGAACCTCTACGAGGCCAGCTATTGGATCGGGTTCGTGAGCTGGTGCGGAAAAATATGCGCAACAGTATAAAGTTACGCACGAAAGACAAGTAAGTATGGAGATCGAGCAAGACAAGTTCGATTAAGTGCGCGCTTACTTCCATTGAAGACCAGGTGAACGGTACGTTACGATCGTTCGGGATGTGGAGAAAGGATACGGATTCCGGTTCGTGAACGGAGAGATCACGTTCGTTCGTGCAAACACATCAGCCCAAAGGCAAGGTCTGGAGCGGAAGCTGCAAATCATAGAGGTAAACGAGGAGGTCGTTGTAGGGACTAGCGATGAGGATATTGAAGCGATAATATGCGGCAGTGGTGATACGGTGACCCTCTGCGTCGTACCAGTGAAGGTATATCGTCAGCTATTTAACAGGTTAGTTTCTACATTCGTGTATTATAAGCATGGCGAACAAGGGAAATCTAATTGGTTTTATTCGATTTAAGGTTATTGCCTATCAATATCGATTACCTCACATTGGTTGAATTGTAATTCAGTTCTCATGTGGTATTATACAGCAGTGGATTAATGTTTTAATAAGTTAATTCCTCCTTCGGAATAAAATTGTATCGATTGTTACAATAAACTCTCAAATGCATACTTTCTTCGATTTAGTTACACGATTGATTCTACGATACGATTTAATATGTTCGGTTACAGTCGTTGAACAGTTCCCAAGGAACCCGAGGAACCCCCCAAAGCCGTGTAGGAAAGAACAGCCGATATAGTAAGATGAAATTCAGCAATTTCACTTGAATTTTCGTAAACAATACGAATGTAAACTAATTAGAAAACCCCAACGGCGTGTCACATTTGAAATTAAAAAAAAAATTAGATTTATTTCAGGAATTGACAGTGCGCTATTCAGATCTTGTCAAATCGTGTAGCTTTCGTGTTATTGTTTGGGCCGCTAATTTTGCGAAAAGTAAGCAACCGAGAAACTGTGTTTTTGTTAGGAAAGTCACCGTTTGCTTTTCGGTAAGTGTAATACTATGTGAAACTTATCTCCTCTTTTGGTAATAGGGTTACCTATCAAACTGTTGGGTTGTTCAAAGTTTGATCGATATCCCTCATTGTATTCAGAAATGTTCGTACGCGTATTGTTGTGTTCAACTTCGCAATTAGGATTTTTTGTCTTTTTCTCCTGCAACTGCAGCAGTGTGTTGAAATTGTATTTTAAGCAATAGTGATATTTGAGGAATAACGTGAATCTAGGCCGCCTGCCTGTTGGCTTACCCTACAGAAAAATCTGATGACCTTGAAAGAGAAACCGCTATTGTTTTGGTAAAAAAATCGGCCGTTTTCGCCACAATACCGGTACACACCGCAAACATACCCGTTTATACCGCCTGGGTTCAGGACTTGAAGGCCGCGTTTGACAATTTGTCTTTAGTTGTCATTTATTTGTTGGTTCAATGGATACGGCAGGAAAGGTTTTTTCTCGTTCCAAGTGTTTCACCATTTCTACTAGTGTAGCATTAGTTTAAGTTACAAAAACGGATTGATTTCGGTTAGTTGTGCTCGCCGACAAAATAACAGAACAACAATAACCCAGGAAGTGACCAGGCTTGCCTTACTGCATTCCACGGCCTCAGTTGCAGTTCCCAACCAATCCGATTGGTTCTTCCTATCCGTTTTGGTGTACGCTGCATGGAAAACTGCGATTTGCGATCCAATACACGGTGTGCGTGTTTACCGATGAAGAGCTAAAGGCGAAACATGGATTCATTTTTCGGCTTTGATGCAACACTGCCGGATGAGAACGATGATGAGGAGGAAGCTTGCCGATTCTACCATCCAGCACGCACCGCCGAGTTGCATTCTCCGCTGCAGCGACGACGGTGCAAAGAAGACATCTCGGACGAGGAAGAATATGACGCCCTAAATGACGAAACGTTTGGGGCAGCGGATAAAGGCGATTGGGAGGACATTCATGAGCATCTTGTACGGTTGGAGAGTGACAGGCATGGGCGTGGAACCGGTTCCTTTAATGGCGAGAACTTCGAAGAGGACGACGGGGGCAGTAGTAGCGTTGATCTCCTGTTTGATGACTATGAGCTGGATCTGCAACTATCGAAGCTGAATCTCTTTTACAACAACAACAACAACAACAACAACAACAGTGAAAGCGGTCGTAGCAGCTTGTTGGCCCAGAGCATTAGCGATGAGTTTGCGAGTAAGTTACGGTTGGATCCGAGCATCTGGGGCAGTCCGGCAAAGGTACAGCCTTCCATGCAACAGCCGTACACCGAGCAAAGAGTCAGCGTTACGCCATTTACTGCACAACCACCGCACCTGAACGCTTTTCGACCACCGGAACAGACGCTTCCGAGCGACGGCGTGCATCAGAAACCACCATTACTGCCTCCGGGTTTATTTCCACCAATGAAAATGCTTTCTGTGGAGGACATTGAACGAACCATTATTCAGCACCAGTATCAGCAAAATCAACATCAAAGTATGCTGCAAAAACAAATGTCACAGCAGCAACACCATCACCATCAGTACCAGTTTCAGCAACAACCGCAAACATTTCGCACACCACCACCGCCACCGGCTAAGGAGATAAAGAATATGCAGCCTATGCCGATGATTTCTTCACCAGTAGCTCCACCGCTGAGGGTATCGTCAGCACTTATGACACCACCGCCCTCGCTTATGGCTGCCCGAAACTGTGCTCTGTTCCCGAACGGACCGCCACAGCCACCTCCTCCGCCTCCTATGTTGAACAACCCAAACCGTCTTCCGCTTGGTTTGCTACCATACAACATGCTAGCAGCTCGACCATACTCGACCCCGATCAACAATTTAGCGATGCATCCGGCATTCCCACAACGCTGTTCGTACGGTTCACCACTGCAAGGATTTTTAGGAGGTCCCCCGGTACAGATGGGTCCTCCTCCACCGTTACCACCGCGCCACCCAGGTCCACCGCCTGGACCTTTTTTGATGCAGCGCAGTCCGACACCCTTGCCGAACAATCAGTTTAATCAGCGGCTTGTGCAGGAAATACAACAGAATCATCCCATGCTTGCGTTCAATCGACAGCTTGCTAACACGTTAAGCGTTTGCAGCAATGGAATGAACAAAGCTGCGCCGCAAAACATGGCAAGGTCGGGCTTTATGAAGCAACAATCTCATGTTCAACAGCAGCAGTCACAGCAACGATCCAGAGTAGGCAATGGAATGCCGAAAGCAGGAGGACAAGAAGAGCGTGATGAGTACGCAAATATGATGAGCAACCGAGACAAGCAGTGGTTAATCGGGATACAGCTAACGCAGCTCAACTCCGACGCACCCTACTTTAACGATTACTATTTCACCGTTTACAAGCGACGACTGACTGCAGCAAAGGGTGAGGGTGAAAATCGTATCTATCGGGAAAATCAACTGAACCATCCCTTTACCCAGCCAAAGGAGAATGCACAGCTGCTGTTACTATCGCTAATATCGAAGAATGGCAAGAGTGGACAGCTAGGCTCGAACCGAGAACGTCGAAGCTCCGAATCCAGGTCGAATGCAAGCGGTAACGAGGGGAAAGATGGATCAGCGGGTGGTGGCGGGCGGGCTTATACCCCGCTGCAGTTTCAAAACTCTCTCGGTAAGCTGCAGTGCGGTAGTGTAATAGCACCACGAAAACTTATCGACGCTGATGTGATGGGAAGTGACCAGCTGAACGGAAATGGCGTGCCAACGGTTGAGCCGCCGCCATCGGTTGTACAGCGCAAAGCTAGGCACGTGCTGCTGCTAATCGAAACGCTGTACAAGATTGTGCTCAAATTGGAAGATCTGTTTAATCCCGTTGCTGTCGAAGCGAGGAAATTATTGCGCGAAAAGAAAATGCGCGAGTTAAGCAGCAGCATGGCGTGTTTAGCGGCAGGTGCAAACGTTAGCCCATCCGATCAGCAAGCTCCAACTTCTGTCAATGGCAATCATGCTGCGAGTGAGTCACTTGAACCAGCAGAATCGTATGACGAGCTGGCCGCTTCGCTGGTGGGGCAGCTTTCACAGGATAAAATCACCTCCATACTGGGTGTACGTAAAGGGCGCATTCTTCTCCGACGTTCGTTAGCCGTCCTTCACGAGCATCCGTGCCGTTGGATATTGTGGGGCATGATATTTATTGCGTTACCTTCCCTGCCGAAGAAAGATCGAGATGATGCAGATGGTCTGCTTCTGACGTTGTTCAGCGAGTTTGAGCTCCAGCTTCGGTACGGTACGATAAAGGAACTGCTCCTGGTGGCGAAAACGATCGGCACTTCTCGCAAGGTGATGCAGTGTATCGTCAGCAGCAAGTTCCTGCTATCCTGTATCATCACGGTCATCTTTCAGATGGAGATGTTTTGTGGCAAAAATCCATCCGCGTTGCAGAAAGCATCTGAAGATGGCTGGTGGATATCGTTCCTGGGAGACGTCAACCGTATCGTGAAGGAAAATATTGGACCGATACGAAGCAGCAGCATTACCATCAACCCGGATAATAACATCGTTCGTACACTGATTGTTCACTTCGCACGGTTCGGAACACGTGTCGATGGGACGGAGTTGCTGAATTTCATTACCGATAACGGGAACGGCAAGCCAAAATCGGCTAGAAAACAGTCTTTGCAAGAAACAGGCGTTGTTAAGTGAAAATAATTCGTTCAACTAGAAAAAGAACGAGATTAGTGATGTAGCAGCTGAAAACATTCTATTTAACGCTCCCTCTCCTATTTGCAAGATAATGTTAACGAATTATTATAATTAATCAAAATCGGTAATTTGATTATAGTGACATAAGATTATTTAACCAACAAATCCCAATTTTGTCGATATTGATCTTCATTTTTAAAGCTCTCAAAGCTTTGAAGTAAGCGATATTTTGATGTTAATACACATTTATAATGTGAATCTAATGGAGACTAGTTTTTAGAGAACACAACCCACACTTGTAAAGTGTGTAGGCGAAGAACTGACGCTGCGCTGTCGATGGTCATTTGATGTTCCTTTTTATTAGGCTTTGCGTGTAAGAAACCTGTGAGAATCGTAAATACTGGAAGGGAGTGCATGCAATTATCTTATTATCTCACATTAATTGAATTTATTCCATGCTCCTGTACATCGTGCACCGAATGCATAGTTAGATACTGCTTTTGCAACAACCGTGTTATATAGTCATTTAAGTTTGCACGACGTATCCTTACCGCCTAGGTTACCTTAATAACGCGTACCGTGCGCCCGATATTTAAATTCGCCGTAGCGCTAAAAGACGTTTGAATAGAATTCTGAGTTGAATATGCAGTAAATGAAGTAGTTAGTTTGCTAAAGGTTCAGCACGGTGTGCGATACATCTCTGTTTTGGGCAAGTCAAACTAATCTACTCCCAAAAAAAAAAAAACAACAACTAAGCTTTATGTGCACTGATGTAGCACATCAGAACACTGTCTGTGCATTTGCAGCTTATGAAATCCAACAGGAAAATTGAAAACATCCGTATGATCATTCAAAATTACATAAATACACATACGTATTATAAATACACGTTATTTAAAATTTATTTGGTGCGTAAAAAATTAGTAAATTTTCTAGACTGATGTTTCGACGATTTTTTGTACTCCAAGTTCCTCTTATAAATTTTAAATTATCTACTCGGTTCACTTCTTCCTTTTTCAAATGCATTTACTACTTTATATGACATTGCACTCGTTTTTCGGACAATTGAATTTTACTAACCTTAATTTAAATTTGTAGTGTGCGTTTGGATAGGAACTATTTTAAATATATGACATGAATGAAAAACAAAGCGATTCGGCGAACTATGAATGTAAAATGATTAACCCCTGTAATTAAACGCAATTAAGCAAATTCCGAAATATGCGATAGTAAAATATGTCTAAAAAATGTAACAAAACGAACAAAAAAAAACTATGTGAAAATGTCGAAGAT